>OVBB01000007.1:0-135617 GCA_900406415.1 Isatis lusitanica
CAACAAGAATCCGCCAAGCCCAAGTGTGTAAAGCGAAGTCACACTCCGACAGATGGCTCTAGAAAAGATGTCCCTATTATTATATCTTAGATCGAGGTCGGTGCTTTGGTGAGCCTGATTTTACTTCTTGTAGTAAGTAGAAGTAGTTTGATTCTCAGAAGATGGCTTTTGTTGCAGGAAATGAAACTGTGATCCTTTGAACCTGCATTTGTCTCAGTAATTTATATCTCTTTTGCGGTATTATTTTGGGCTTGATGGAAAAAACTAAATGGGCTTATCAATCGCGAATAGAAACTTTTGTATAAGCTGAGACGCAAGAGAGAGTTACTTAGATTGATGCGGTGTGTTTGCAAGTCTCTATCTTGCTTAAGAGTTGCAGCGATTATCAAAATACTAAAACTCGTCTCACTCAAATCGAATCGCTTCTCTTTCCTGTTTGAGAGGTTAGCTTCAACAAACAAACAAACGAACGAACACACACTTTGAATGTTCCCTTCCCTTTGGGTGCACTCTTCCTTTAAAAAATAATCAGAAATCTCTCTCTTTGTTTCACCAGTAGTTGCTGACTAGTAGCAACATCTCACCAAATCTCGAGATCTAAGCTACATCAAAGCGATTCCCTTTATTCTTCTCCGATGTTCTTCTTCTAATCCACGAAAGAATGGTGGAACCTCTCCCCATCACCAGGAGGCGTTTCCTCTCTTCCCACAGCTCTCTCGTCACTGTTTTCTGGATCGCCGCTTTCGCTTCCTTATTCATCTGGCAATTCGGCGGCACAGGAACCTCTCTCTATCGCGGTGGCGCCCTCTCCTCCTTTTTCTGGTGGACCACCACCACGACAACTGCCGCCGGAGGATTCCCTCGGCTTAGACCCGTTGCCTTCAATCTCACGGATTTCGGTGCCGTGGGCGATGGTGTCACCATCAACACTGAGTCCTTCGAGAGAGCCGTCTATGCCATCTCAAAGCTTTCCAAAAAAGGAGGTGGGCAGCTTAATGTGCCTCCTGGTCGCTGGCTCACCGCTCCCTTTAATCTCACTAGCTACATGACGCTTTTCCTCGCCGAGAACGCCGAGATCCTTGCCGTCCAGGTTTGTTGTGTACTGTTGCTTCATTCCTTTCTTCAAGTTTTCATCTTTTTCTTTCTTACTTGGCATTGAATTGGTCCTATAGATTAGGATCCAAGAAGCATACTTTGAGGCGGCTTTTGTTTTTCTGATAGTTTTATTTAATCAGCACTCTGGTTTTCATGGCATACGTTCCTTAGGATGAAAAGTTGTGGCCTTTGCTTCCTCCTCTACCTTCATACGGCTACGGAAGAGAGCATCCTGGACCTCGCTATGGAAGTTTCATTCACGGACAGAATCTCAGAGATGTCGTTGTCACAGGTTAGTCAGTTGATCTGTAAACTTTGCATGTGGTTGGGCTGTTTTCTATCAAGGGAACCGAGTTTCAATGTCGCTCTTCCAATGGATCCGTTAACTTTATCATAATTCGATCAATATTGGGTATTAGCTTTTTAGGTAGTAATTGAATTTTTGAGGGCTTTTCTCATGTCAAGGCCATGTAGAAGTAATAATTGTCAAAACTACTTTTAAGCTCTAGTTTGATTGAGACGAGGCATTTCCAAGCAAAAGTAATAATTGTCAACACTACTTTTAAGCTCTAGTTTTAAGCTCTAGTTTTAATTCTCTTTTTCTATCTCTGCCAAACCTTGGCGTTTATACTGTAATCTATGATGGGAAACAGGGAATAACGGTAGCATCAACGGGCAGGGGCAATATTGGTGGAAGAAGTATCGCCAAAAGCTGCTTAACCACACAAGAGGACCACTGGTGCAGATAATGTGGTCAAGTGACATTGTTTTTGCCAATATCACTATGCGTGATTCTCCATTTTGGACACTTCACCCGTATGACTGCAAAAATGTCACAATCACAAATATGACCATTTTGGCACCTGTGTTCGAAGCCCCAAACACTGATGGTATTGATCCTGGTAAGTATCTTCTACTTCGTGGTGGACGATGCAACTCAGATATATATGTAACAAGGGAAATGAGTCTCTTCCGAGTTATTAGCAGTGAAAACACTAGTCCCCTAAGCTGGAATGTCAATGAAACATCCTGAGTTCACACAACTAGGATTTCAGCAACCAAGTTATGTAGAATTCTGCATTTTTATATGTCGAAACATAGCTCCTTCCATTGTATGCGGGTGTTGCTGATAAGCATATACGACCTAACGTATGATTTCACTACAAACCAGATTAGGGTATGGGCTTGGGCGTTCTGTATACACTAGTTGGCTTTGATGGTGGCTAATATCTCTTCTTCTTGTGCATCAGATTCATGCGAGGACATGTTAATCGAGAACTCTTATATTAGCGTTGGGGATGATGGAATTGCAATAAAGAGCGGTTGGGACCAGTATGGAACTACCTATGGACGTCCTTCAAAGAACATACTCATTCGCAACCTCATCATCCGCTCCATGGTCAGGTAAGAGAGATTCGCTTTCCCTGATTGGTGTTGTTTAAATAATCGACTTGTACCTAAAGCCTCTGTTCAAAACAGTGCTGGTATATCAATAGGAAGCGAGATGTCTGGTGGCGTCTCGGATATCACGATCGAAAACATTCTGATCTGGAGCTCGCGGCGTGGAGTTAGGATAAAAACCGCACCAGGAAGAGGCGGGTACGTCCGTGACATAACATTCCGGAATGTCACATTGGATGAACTGAGAGTTGGCATTGTGATTAAAACTGACTACAACGAGCACCCAGATGGTGGGTTCAACCCACAAGCTTTCCCAGTGCTCGAGAACATTAACTACACAGGGATATACGGTCAAGGAGTACGTGTACCAGTGCGTATCCAAGGAAGCAAAGAGATTCCGGTTAAAAATGTAACCTTCAGGGATATGTCAGTGGGGATAACGTACAAGAAAAAGCACATATTCCAGTGTGCTTACGTGCAAGGGCGTGTGATAGGCACCATCTTCCCGGCTCCGTGTGAGAACCTTGATCGGTATGACGAACAGGAACAGTTGGTGAAGCAATCTGATTCTCAGAACGCAACAGATATAGATTACGAAATCTGAGTCTGACCAACAACAAACATGGGTTTGGTTGGCCTTAGATTGAGTTTGGTGTTTATTTGCGAGGCTAGTTTATTTTTAAATGATGGCTCTTGTTGCAGAAAATGGAACTCTGATCTTTTGGACAAGTCTTTGTCTATTGAATGTTAATAGGTGGAATTTACTTTTTTGGTGCAATATTGTTGTTGAGATAAATTATAAGGATTCGTAAGGGCCTTTGAACACGCTTCGCAGAGCGGAATGGAGTCTTCCAACTTGTGATGGCACCAGGAAATGCAAAGATTCTCTCACTTAGTGCCCTCATTTAGGTTGGTTCGTTCCAGCTAGACCCTGCTGTTGGCAAACAATCAAGTGGTAAAAGCTTCTAAAATATGAGAAAGAATTTTTACTGTTTTCTTAGTTACAGATAAATGAATCCAGCCTCGTTTGGCTATTATATGAACAATACAATGTATCTCTCTGACCACGAACACAAAAGTTAAAGTAGTGATCTGATTAAGAGCCATCTTTGTACTTCACAGCTTTTGTAGAGATTCTTTCCTTTTGATGACAAAAGCAATCTCTACGACTCCTTCAAGTTCTGATCCAATCCTCAGCAAATGAAGAGCAATGGCGTGGCAAGAAAACCAAATGAAAAGTAAGCTTTTATGGTTTTAACCGTCTAAACCCGAACCAGATCTCGTAGTGATTAAAGAGCAAGCTATCATGTGTTTGTTTGCCAAGATACTCAAGTCCCAAACTTGCTAGCTTCTTTGCACACTCGTCTCCTCCTAACCGCGAACAAAACTTTACGTTGTGAGACACGAAGATCCTCCCATCGTAAGGCTTTAACTTTTCCACTAGCCTTTCAAGTCCAGTCCAGACGAGTTTATCAGGCATGTGGAGGAAGACTGCACTTGCGTATATCAGATCATAGGTTGTGTCTGAGCCAAACTTGCTGAATTCCATATCTTCGCCTCTGACTATAAGAGGTCGCTTGTGTAGGAGACCTTGAGATGGGAGCTCGTACCTCAAAGCGGCCATTAGAGAAAGCTCGTCTTTCTCAAGGCAGTGGAAATGTCTGGGATTGAGGTAGCGGATGAAATGCAAACCCACACGTAACGTGCCACATCCGATTTCGAGGACACGAGAGTTCGGTTTAAGGTTGGCTGATTCAGCCAAGAACTCGAATACATCGCGGCCACCTGCCCAGGGTTCACCGTAGTTGCTGTGGTGCTGCTCAACTAGTAACTCACCAGGGCATGGAAGAGCTGTGTGGTTGTTTGCTTCGTCTCCTTCGTAATGGGATATACCCTTGTACCTGAATTTCCAACTCTAGTGAATTCAGATAAGTAACGAAAAGACGGTTGAAGCCAGACTACAAAAGAAACAATCCACAGGTAAATCTCTAAGCAACAGTCTCGGAGCTTTTTGATCTTCAATTCCAATATGCAAGTAGTAACACTAAATCATGACCTCACAGACATAAGATTCAAACAGTTTCACTTTCAATGACTTAAAAGAGAGGCCATGAAGCTAGTGAAGTCACATACAAGTATCTTCAATTCCATCTTCGTATTCCGAGATTTTCACGCTACAACTTGTTTAGCAATAACCAAAACATATTCACGAAAGCTAACATCAATAGGATTCTCAAGTTCACACCAGCTTGAATCTATAGTGCTTGTAGCTCAAACAAGAGATAAGTAAAAGAGAGTGCGAGAGGATTATTACTGTTTCAGATCTACGAGCTGTTGGTCTCTGGTGCGAGGATTGATCCCTTTACGGAGCTCGTTCTTCTGCATATGCAGACCGTTGGATCTAATCAGATCTCTAACCCACTCTATATCCTCTCGCGTCGTCGATATCCTCTCCTCCGATCTCACGTCACCGCCGCTTCCTCCGACGGCAGCTGCACCGGAAGATATAGACGAAGGGCAGGAGCAGGAGGAGAGAGAAGACGAGAGGAGGAAGAAGACAGCAGCTGAGAACGAAACGGAGAGTACGAGTATCGGCACGCTCACGAAGATTCCTTTCTGCATCGCCGGCGACGAGGAAGAAGAGGAGAGAAACGCCATTGGTGAAGAGAGGGAGAGATCTCTCTCGTTTAGGAAACTAGTGGAAGATGAGTCACTGTGATTAGATACTTACCAAAATTAGTACGTTGATATTAAACTCTGATTTAGATCGTAATTAGTGAACTTGAAAGCTGTAAAAGTTTTTAAGAATACGCAAACATGCTAACTGCAGGAATCTTATACGTGTATATCTTATCAATCCTGAAATTATCTGTAAAAGTGTTGCCTTTTTCTTCGTAAGAATCTTTTTTCAGAGAAATTCATCAGAATTGATTATTAGTGGGTTTATTACATCTAGTTTCCATAATTTTTTGTAATTAATTACCCGTCTTTTATTCGTTTTGTGGATTTTGTCGTCCTGTAAATTACCGGTCTATGCTTTCAGTTAAAAGATCTCTTTAATCTAAGTAACATTTTTTAAAGTTCAAACCAGTAGTGAGTAAGTCATTGAACCAATAGGAAAATAGTAACACCTCAAAAGATATACTATAAAAGACCTTTTTTCGGTGTGAAGATATACTATAAAAGACCTTAAAAAGGATTTATATAATCTTATCCTTGATAATATTTCGATTCTATGGGCTGATTTTACCAAGTCGAAGAAGCCTGATAGAGAGAGTTTGTGTTCCTAATTTTCTCCTATACATTTTTTTTTTCTATCAACTGAAAAAAAAAAAGAAAAAAACTTATATTTTTTCTTTCTCCAATTCTCCAAACGCCATTCACCCCTTGGGAAAAGGCTGCTCTTTGTGTTTTTTCCTTCTTGACTTAAGTTTTCTCATATTTCCTAATTGGTGCAAACTTTCGAGTTCTGATTTTAGATCAATCTGATTCCCAAATCTCGATTCCTTCCCGCGCGAAAGATCGATTTTAGGGTTTTTTTCTTCTTTGTGTGTGAAGAGTGTGTGGAGGTTGCTGAATCTCGTAGTTAAATCATCATCGATTACATCGGAAGCTCAGATAAAGGTATGCAGATGGTTTCGTTTACGACTTTATCCTTTTTTTTCTTTTTGGATATTTCCACTCGTCTCTTGTTCATTTTTTTTTTCTTCTTAGATAGAAATTTAGGAAGTAGGTTGGAATTAATTAATCGTAGAATATTCACTGGGATGGATCAAAATTAGGGAGTCGTGAAGTTGAGCATCGATGATTTTGTAATCCGTCTCTCGTATAGCCAAAAAAAATCGGGTTCGGCATTTTTGACGTTGATCAATTGGGGAACTGTTGTTTTCTGAAACACCAGTTACTCAAGAGTTGGGGCTCGTCTTGTCCTAGACTAATCACTGTACCAGCTTTTGTCTGAAGAGGCGGTTACTTAGTTTACTCACTTGCTGGTTTGGCTTTTTATTTGTTTTTCTGGTTCTCCTTTCAGGATAATTTGAAATGCACCGGGTTGGGAGTGCCGGGAGTAATGGCGGTTCTGTCCGCACTCGCAAAGAGAAAAAACTTACCTATGTGTTAAATGATGCCAACGACACAAAGGTCAGGTTGTTTTACACCAATCTGATTTCCTGCCATTCATGCTTGTGTTACCTCTTCTTTGTTTTCTTCTACTTCCTTTATAGATCTGAAACACTAATCATCTCCTTCTCAACTCAATACTGATGATGCTCTTTTCTGTAATGTGCGCGCTGCAGCATTGTGCTGGTATAAATTGCTTGGATGTGTTGACGTCGTCTGTTTCTAGTGATCAAAGTTACCTCTTCACTGGAAGTCGTGATGGTACACTCAAGAGATGGGCATTTGATGAGGATGCGACCTTTTGCTCAGCTACGTTTGAGTCTCATGTCGATTGGGTATGGATTTTTTTCTGACCCTCGAAATTTAACTGTATAGGGATGATTAGTAACTAGGATCCTGTGTTTCCTGAGGTGGATATTGTGGTGTTGTGCAATTAGTAATCTTGAACTCCCCTTGTTGGTTGGTCAGGTGAATGACGCTGCTTTGGCTGGTGAAAGCACTCTTGTTTCTTGTTCTTCAGACACTACGGTCAAGGTTTGTGAATTAGATTAGTTACAGTGTTTATTCAATTTATATTTTCATTTTATGTTTTTTTTTTGGTACCATCATATCGGTTTCTAAATGTGGCTTAATTTTTTTGTCATACTCTAGACCTGGGACAGCTTATCAGATGGAGTCTGTACGAGGACTCTCCGTCAACACTCTGACTATGTTACGTGTTTGGCAGTTGCGGCAAAAAATGTAATTTTTCACTCTTCCATGCTTTTTTGTATATAGTTTCCCCTGAAAAAAATAACTTGGCGTGACGGTTTGAATTTTTGTATTATATATGCACTTTTCATTACCACATTCTGATACTGTTTTGATCTCACAACTGTTAGAGCAATGTTGTTGCATCTGCTGGCCTTGGTGGGGAGGTTTTTATATGGGATATCGAAGCTGCTTTATCACCAGTTACGAAACCTAATGATACAATGGAAGATAATTCTTCAAATGGTGCAAATGGCCACGGGAACTCTCAGCCCGTTACAAGTTTAAGAAATGTTGGTTCGAGCAACAATATCTCTGTGCAGTCGTCACCATCCCATGGGTACACACCAACAATTGCCAAAGGCCATAAAGAGTCCGTCTATGCCTTGGCGATGAATGACACAGGGACGATGCTCGTGTCTGGTGGAACAGAAAAGGTATTCAGATAATTCAGGTTGCTGAGAATATACCGGAGAACAAGAACGCAGCCAATATTTGGGTTTATGTTTCCTGAATACTACTCAGTCGTTTTTGTTTATTGCAGGTTTTACGTGTCTGGGACCCTAGAACTGGTTCAAAAAGTATGAAGCTGAGGGGGCATACAGATAATGTCAGAGTGCTGCTTCTGGACTCAACTGGCCGGTAAGTTTTCCTGTTTTTTTTCACTTCCGGCAATGGTTTATTTTGGGCTCTTCTGGTGCCTATTTTCTTCTCTGTCTGATACAATCTCCTTGTGTTTCTCACCTTGAGACTGCAGGTTTTGCTTGTCTGGGTCCTCTGATTCTATGATAAGGTCTGTATCTTTTCTTAGTTACTTCATAACTACGAGCCCTGTCGCTGCAGCTGTAGTGATCATTTCAGTTCTTCTAACTGATTCTAAATTCTTTTTTTAGACTTTGGGATCTTGGTCAGCAGCGATGTCTTCATACCTATGCGGTGCATACAGATTCTGTTTGGGCGCTTGCATGCACTCCATCATTTACTCATGTTTATAGCGGTGGAAGAGATCAATGCGTAAGTAGACTGCAAACTCGCCTCTTCGTCTGGTTCTCCTCCAGTGTATAACTTCCTTTTTCGATTCCAATTATGTGCTTCTGTTTCCGTCAGTTATACTTGACAGACTTGGCAACAAGAGAGAGCGTTTTGCTGTGCACTAAGGAACACCCGATTCAACAATTAGCATTGCAAGATGATAGTATATGGGTTGCAACAACAGACTCCTCTGTAGAGAAATGGCCTGCCGAAGTACAGAGTCCTCAAAAGGTCTTTCAACGAGGTGGCTCTTTCTTAGCTGGGAATTTGTCTTTTAATAGAGCGAGAGTGTCCTTGGAAGGACTAAATCCAGTAAGAAAAATAACTTCTTCCTTTAAAGGCTTCTGTTTAACCTTTTTGAGTCAGTGTGGCTAACTTTTGGCTTGTCTACAGCCCCCTGCCTACAAGGAGCCGTCAATAACTGTTCCAGGAACTCACCCGATTGTGCAGCATGAGATTTTGAATAATAAAAGGCAAATTTTAACCAAGGTGAAATAAACGTCGCTGAATGCTCTGAATAGGACCACCGTTGATAGACTATAGAAGGGTCGACGATATCTGTTTGTTTTTTCTTTTCAGGACGCAGCTGGCTCAGTGAAGCTATGGGATATAACTAGGGGCGCTGTGGTAGAGGACTATGGGAAGGTTTTTATGGAACTCTTCTTTTTTTGAGTTGCTGATATTGTTATATTATGTACATGCTGCTGTAGTCCTGAAATGGTCTGTTTTCATTTGCAGATATCATTTGAAGAGAAGAAAGAAGAGCTGTTTGAAATGGTAAGTCTCTTGATCTATTTTCAAAGATTATGATTCTTTTTCGATAGCGAGACTATCAGATTTGGTTAACTTACGATATACTGTTCATTTCTGCGTTTTCAGGTAAGCATTCCATCATGGTTTACTGTGGATACACGGCTGGGATGCTTGTCCTTACATTTGGAGACTCCACAATGCTTCTCTGCTGAGATGTATTCAGCAGACCTCAAAGTTTCCGGGCGACCTGAAGATGATAAGGTAGATTAGATACCTGCATCTTTACTTACGTTGAAGTTAACCGGGAATTTAAATCTTACTTTTACATATCATTAATGGATCTTTGCAGGCAAGTTACATTTAGATCTGTTTAACATAATTGAACATCTTACACTTTTATATGCTCCAGCCTAGTCAAACTAAACCGAATTTTTTAATTGGATTGTGTGATTTGTAGATCAACCTAGCACGTGAAACACTGAAAGGCCTGTTGGGTCATTGGCTGGCAAAGAAGAAGCACAAACCAAAACCCCAAGTTCTTGCCTCTGGAGATATTCTATCCGTAAAAGATACCAAAAAAAATCTGATTGCATCCAAAAGTGAAGACAGCAGTGCTGGGAATGATCCGGTGTATCCTCCATTTGAGTTTCCTGCTGTCTCCCCTCCGTCCATCATTACTGAGGGTTCTCAAGGAGGTCCATGGAGGAAGAAGATAACTGAGTTCACCGGAACTGAAGATGAGAAGGACTTCCCTTTGTGGTGCCTGGACGCCGTCTTGAACAATCGCCTTCCACCTAGAGAAAATACAAAGTATATGCCACCACCTTGTTCTCTAATAAGAAAAATATTTTGGACTCTTAGCATTTTTCTCACGAATGTTTTTACATTTTCTATAAATAGATAAAGCACACCGTCTTGCTTAAATATCTTACTTTGAAAGGTCTTTAAATTTTCAGATTAAGCTTCTTCCTGCATCCATGTGAAGGCTCAAATGTGCAGGTGGTCACCCTAGGGAAACTTAGTGCACCCCGGATCTTAAGAGTTCACAAGGTGCGCTTATCTGCAAATTAAACCTACAGTTATGCTTGCACTTTCTGTTATTCAATGGCTTCTTGTTTCCACATGTCTATGTAGGTTACCAATTACGTTGTGGAAAAGATGGTCCTTGACAGTCCGTTGGATAGCCTAGCTATTGATGGAGCAAGTGTTTCAGGAGGACCACAGCAACTGTTTGCAGGAAATGGACAACTACCGTCTGGATCAAAGCCTTGGCAGAAACTCAGACCTTCCATTGAGATCTTATGCAATAACCAGGCAAGTCAGCCTCAAGGAACCCAACAACAATGCTCAACTTTCTAGTTGCCGAGAATTTATGTTCCACCACATCATAGAAACAATAATTGGTTCACTTGTCTAACTTATGAATTGCAGTTTGTGGCTGAACAAGGTTGTTTTCTGTGATTATATCAGGTCTTATCTCCAGAGATGAGTTTGGCAACTGTCCGGGCATATATATGGAAGAAACCTGAGGATCTAATCCTCAACTACAGGGTGGCTATAGCTAGATAACTTACGAGGTAAACTACTCGTCGAAAGTGAAAAACTCATGAAAACGCATTATGTCCATGTGTTTTTAACTTGAGAGATGATTTCATTTTAGGTATTTTCATCAGAAAGAAGATATAGAGAACTGACCTAAAAAAGGCCTTGGTAGATTTTTTATGTGTCCTGATACCAAAGCCTTTGTAGATTGCTCCCTTTTTTTCTTAACGTTTGAAACAATGATAGGAACATACTTCATGTTGAAAATGAATATCACCATATCCTTTATTGCCTTACAGATTTGTCACCGGGCAAGTTTCGATCCCCCAAATTGGAATCTGGTGGTTCATTTAAACACATGGAAGTCTATAGCTTTTCAATGTTTGTTCATTCCGCATAAATCTTGGTTTGGTCTACTCAGCTTCATGCGAGAATAATAATTCTGTTCTTTGGGAGTTCGGACTCATGGGAAGTGGGCGTGGATGCGGGGAGATGTCGATAAAGGGTCCAAGATTTTAGATGAGATGGTGTCGAAAACTTTACTAATTTTTGTACATTAGCTTTGAGCTCTGGGCTTTGAGGAAAGAAAAAAAATACTTTGCTATCTCTGTTTCTAGATGTTCCCTGAAACAATAAAATAACCAATGCTGCATCTAAAATCCAACATCGGTTGGGCATATTTTCGTCATCATAAACTAAAAACTTGACCGAAGTGAATCTGTCTGAACCGAAAGTTTTCCATTTACGATCAAATTGGATGTAAACTGAAGTCCGATCAAACTAAGTTAGGCAAGATTTCCTCCAGACCAAGTTAGGCTGAATCTTAAAGCATAAGCAAACCAATCTGAAATATGTGACACCACCATTCAAAGATGAAACTTGTTCGTTTTTTTTGCCATTTTCATACAAGAGGAGAAATAAGGCACTACGGTCTTTTCTCTTCGCACAGAAGCTTGATAGTCAGTTATACAAAAATTGAGTAGAATGTTCTGTGGCTTCTTTCATGTCATCAGGTCTTTAACTATCTATTGCGTTTTCATCAGCTTCGGCCATCTCACGTTCTTTCTCATGCTTCTCTGCAATAAGAAAATGAATGTTAGTCCCATCATAATAGTTATTACAGTTTTAATGGAGTCTGAATCAAATAAGTTTTAATCACTAACAAGATCGCTCTATTTGGCACTTGCATAATTTGGTATTGGTCGCCTTCAACAGATCACAATATCAACGAACTCAACGTTCCAAGTACGACTCGTGAACCATATTCACATAATTATTATGCATGAATTATGCATGTTCACTCAATGAGTAAGTTTCCCTGAATGAGATCAAGCATGTAGATGAAGCTGCCACTTACCCATGAGTTTAAACATTGCCTTTTGAGTCCGCCTTTCGAGCCTGTCAAGCTTCTTCTGGACATCTCTTCGGAGGTCCCAGTTCGGTTTCTTCGGAGCAATGTTGACAAATGGGTCCTATATTGATAAATTCCGGTGTAAGCTAAAGCGTCACAAGTAAAACAAGCAACGATTCCAATAAAACAGTATTTTGGTGGTCCATTTAGAGATAAAAAGGAATCACAGACCTCTTTCTTCTCCAGTGCAGGTGGAAGCGCAGCAATTGGATCTTCGAATTTGGGTAGCTCCGGTGGTGCAACTTTACCATCCTGAAGCTCCTTATCTTGGGGGACATAGTTTCTAAATTTCATGGCTGGACCACTGTCGAATTTAAGAGAGTCAATAAGCAGTAAATATAGCAACAGAGCAATCGAGCAACGAAACCAATCACTTAAGTATAGACGAGAATGCAAGTTGAAACGGCAAAAAAAAAATGATTGGTAATGGATATGTTATGAACACCATTGTCGATTTCGATAGCATAACAGAGGTACAATCAATGCACTAGGGAAAGCTCCTAGGTTTGCTTTAGCCAATACAGAAGAAGAAGAATATCATCATACTATATGCTAGCCAAATCGTTCCTCCCTAAATATCTTGATAAGCAAGGTCTTTTCTTTGAATCATGACTGTAGATAAAGCTCTACAAGAAAAAGCAAAGAACAAAGCATACTCACTCTTCTTCCACAGCATCACCTTCTCCCTCTTCCTTGCTCTCGGACAGTTCCTGAGCTGCTCTTAGAGCCCTAAGTGCCTCTTTACGAGCAGCAGATTTCTGTTCGATCGAATCATCTTCAGTGCCCATAATTACTTCCTGCAAAATATTAGGTTATCGACTTTAACATCGAATACACTATAACCCAGTTGTTTACGATAGGCGCAGCTTCCTCAAACACAAATCACAGAACTCATCAAGATTAAACCCAAAATCGACCAGAAGATATAATGCTTTTTTCAGTATTTAGAGAATCTAATCTGCGAATCATGATTTTTATATACACAAAAAAGAATCAGCTGAAATTCTAGAGCAAATCACAGGCAACCTATGAAATCCGATTGAACTTTAAATATCGAATAGCTCTCTACCGATAGTATTAGCGAAAATCAGCGACTGAAAAAGTTGAAACGGTACCTGGAAGCTTCTTCGAGCTCAAACTTTTTTTGTTTTTCTTTTTTTCCAGGAAAAATCTGTGTTAAATCGCAGAGGAAACTAAAAGAGAAAGAGAAGACCAAAATGGGCCAAGCTAAATCATTCTATTGGGCCAAAATAATCATTCTATTGGGCCCATTAGGATGAAAACATAAACCGGCGCCTGCTCTAGATTCTAAACCCTAAAGTTTGAAAGTAACAGCCCCTTATAAACGCAGCGTTCTGAGAGATTCCCTTCTCGTGTTTGATTGGAGTATAACTTAACACCTTGTTAAAACCCTAACTGATTTGTCTCTCTCCATCTTGTTCCTCCCTCTTACGCAGCAGCTTTGATTAACTCAGGTTTGGTAATTGAATCTCTCTCCTTGCCTCTACTCACGGTGAATGCTCTTTTATTTTTGTGGAGTTTCGAATACTTTTGACAGATTATATGGCTTATTCTAGTTTATCTCTCTCTCTCTGACCAAGATCACGTGAATGATGTTTCTTACTTGATTCTTATCTAAAAACGTCAACTTTTGATTTATTTAGTGAGAATTATATAATATTGCGCAGTAGTTCATTAGAGTGACTCTGATATACGACTTTCCTGTGTGGCCTTCAACTGATTCAAGGGTTGTCTTAACTTTCTCTTCAGGCACTGAGTAAAAGTTTTGTGAAGATGATCGCACTAGTAGAGACACCGGCAGGTTTTGCCCTCTTTAAAGTCCTAAAAGAAGGAAAGCTGTCTAAAGTTGATGTGAGTTATCTTCATTCTTTTCTTGTTCCTTTGCTCAACCTTTTGAATTTTTGTCTATTGTTGTTGCTCTAAAGTCTTGGATTAATTGCAGGATTTGGGTAACGAGTTCTCATCTCCAGACTCAGCACGAAAGGTGATTTTTTTTGTTTGTTTGTTTGTTGTTGTTTCGTAAAATCTAAAACTATATTTAGTGTTGATTATCTCATATCCTCTCTTTTCTTGTGTGTACCAGATGGTGAAGCTAATGGCTTTTGATAAGTTTAACAACACAGCTGAGGCTCTCGAAGCAGTGGCTAAATTGATTAAGGGAGCTCCAAGCAAAGGTCTGCGCAAATTTTTGAGGGCTAACTGTGAAGGTGAAACCTTGGCCGTGGCTGACTCAAAGCTTGGAAATGTGATCAAGGAGAAGCTGGTTTGTATTTTTTCAAGTTATTACTAAGACTTTTTTTATCTCTGTGTTCTGAGTCCTTTTCTAATGACGGTTTTAACTCGATACAGAAAATCGATTGCGTTCACAACAATGCTGTAATGGAACTTCTACGAGGTGTTAGAAGTCAACTCACAGAGCTCATATCTGGTTTGGGTGATCAAGACTTGGCTCCTATGAGCTTGGGTTTGTCTCACAGCCTTGCGAGATATACTTTGAAATTTAGTTCTGACAAGGTATTTTTCATTTAAGTTCTAACTAGTGTCATTTTTATTTGGATGGATGGATTTGTGCTTGGATTAAGCTACATTGTTGTGCAACTTCTGTATAAAACTAGTTTCTGATACTTTTACTTTAAATTTATCCTTGTCTCTTTGTTTCTCTTGCATCTCGTAATGGTTTCGTTTTTGGTTAGGTGGATACCATGGTTATCCAAGCTATTGGTCTGCTCGATGATCTTGACAAAGAACTGAACACATATGCAATGAGGGTTAGAGAATGGTATGGATGGCATTTTCCCGAGCTTGCTAAGATCATACAAGACAATATCCTATATGCCAAGTCTGTCAAATTGATGGGAGACCGTATTAACGCTGCGAAGTTAGACTTCTCTGAGGTAATGTTCATACATATGAACTTCGTAAAGATACATTTTTAACTGAACGTCATGTCTGAAGATAATATTTAATCCTGATTCTGGATGGGTTGCAGATTTTAGCGGATGAAGTTGAGGCTGAATTGAAGGAAGCGGCTGTGATATCTATGGGAACAGAAGTCAGTGACCTCGACTTGATGCACATTCGGGAACTCTGTGACCAGGTTCTTTCTCTTGCTGAGTACAGAGCCCAGCTTTATGATTACCTGAAGAGCAGGATGAACACTATTGCTCCCAATCTGACTGCCTTAGTTGGTGAGCTAGTTGGTGCTCGTCTAATTTCTCATGGAGGTAGTTTATTGAACCTGTCCAAGCAACCTGGGAGCACGATTCAGATTCTCGGAGCCGAAAAAGCTCTCTTTAGAGCACTCAAGACAAAGCACGACACACCCAAGTTCGGTCTGATTTATAACGCTTCTCTGGTGGGTCAAGCTGCACCAAAGCACAAGGGAAAGATCTCGCGGTCATTAGCTGCTAAATCCGCTCTTGCTATTAGGTTTGATGCTCTTGGTGATGGCGAAGATAGCACAATGGGACTTGAAAACCGGGCAAAGGTAACTCTTTTCAATAGCATTCCTCCTGCTTGTTTCTCTCTGAAAAGTCTTGGGTCATAATTTTTCCCTCTCTGATGTCATTTCTGGTGCCTGTTAATGTTTCATTGTAGCTTGAAACAAGGTTGAGAATTCTTGAAGGAAAAGATTTAAGTCGTCTGTCTGGGTCAGCTAAAGGCAAACCTAAGATTGAAATCTATGACAAGGATAAAAAGATGGGATCTGGTGGTCTTATCACTCCTGCTAAGGTGAAAGATTATTCTCTCTATTTGCTTCATCTTTTCTAATTTTGGATTTGTGTTTGAGCAACTTCTGTTGCAATTGAGTTTTATATCTATTTAGTTCTGGAGTTTCTGAAGTAAACCTTCACTGCCGCTTTTTATGTGCAGACGTACAACACTGCTGCAGATTCTCTTCTTGGTCAAACATCTAATTCTGAGCCATCGAAGAAGAAAGATAAAAAGAAGAAGAAGGTGGAAGAGGAAGAGGTTCCTGAAAAGGAGGAATCTTCAAAGAAGAAGAAGAAGAAGAAAGCTGAAGCAGAAACTGAAGCCGTAGAGGTTGCAAAGGAGGAGAAGAAGAATAAGAAGAAGAGAAAGCATGAGGAAGAAGAAGCAACTGAAACACCAGCCAAGAAGAAAGATAAGAAAGAGAAGATAAAGAAAATTAAGGACTGAGTAATAAAAAATGATTTTGAGAAATGTAAGATTAGTGTTTTTCTTGAATTTCTTTTTATCTAGAAGAATAGGTGTTAAGGTTACTTAACTGTCTGAAATCATCATGCGGATTCGTATTTTTTTTTACTGAGACTTCATAATTTATTCTAGATGATTTTATCTTGGGGATCTTTTTCAGCTAGTTTGTATGTAATTCTTTCAGCACGATCTATTAATAATTTAATATCATTCTAATTATTATTTGTTAGATAATTTCATATTCTGTAAACATCAAATAAATACATTAAAATTTGTGTTCTGAATCTTCTGACTAGAAGAAAATCCGATAAAATCTAACATTTGCTACAAAACGTGTCTATTAGTATTTTTTTTGTTATGAACTTGCATTTCTCTTTCTTGACTAGGCGGTCGTATTATGCAGATTTATTTTGATTATTGACTGGCACAATTTTGATATAATTTACAAAATAAGAAGTCATTAAATTGAGTGTATTGTGGCTAGTATCGGTAAGAGTACATAAATATTGTAATTAGTTATCCTTGGAATGAATAAACACCTCTCAAATATATGTAGCTTCTATTTATTAAATTAAATAAGAGAAAGAGGAAGTTGGTTTATTCTAAAGGACAGGAGTAATCACTAGTTCCTTAGCCTTTGTTCCTTGTTTGGTTTACAATTGAGTCTTGATAAAGGAGCTTCTTTGATTGGAGAGATGAAGGAAACTCTCATTACATATCATAACCTCTTATTTTATCTGTTTTTTATTTATTTATTTCTCCCCATTCCTATGTTAACATCAAGAAAAAGTCATGGTATTATTTTAGTGATACATTCCAACATTAGGTGGATGTATACCAAATATTGTTTTCTTATGTTAAGTAATATTGTTTGACCAACTATGTTATAGATCAAACTACTTGTTCTTTTTTCCATATATTTGATCATTGTCATTGAAACAAACATCCACTTCTGTAGCACTATTAGACTTAGACCTTACATTTTTTTTTTTTTTACAATTGAGTTTTTCCCCCATAGCGGTTTCATATCGGGAATCAAGTGTTGTTATTAGTGATCGGAAATGCTTTTAAGACAGCAATGTTCTCTAAGAAAATGCGTTTAAAAAACAAATAAAATTTCAGAATTTTCAAAAGAATACAACTTTAATTCTACACAAACTTTATGGTCTACAAATTTAAAAGAGAGAGAACAAAATATCAAAGTGGTCTCTCTGGGGTTTTAGGTTGGTGGGGGCTGGAGAGTAGTAACTTTGAGCCTTTTGACCTGTTGCGTCCAAAAACAATTACACATAATAAAAACAGCCAACAGATCTTCGTCTGTTTCTATTTATTCCTTTTTCTTGTCTGATTCAAAGTTAAGAACCCAAACAAGGAAAAAAGAAGCAGAGAAACACAGAGTTTTTTGGGAGTAAATAAAAAAGCCTATTTCGAAGCAGTTCAACCAATCCCCTTCTCCTTCAGATTTTTACTCGAAGTTGGCCTGTTTCATTCTCATTAATGGAGGTAAGTGGATCATTTTGGTCTTCCACTCTATATATATATGTAGTGTAATTGTGTATGTATCGCCTTGCCTTTTTCCAAAGCCCCAATTAGTTCTTCTTTCTTTTTGTTTGTGCTTTAAAGGTTTGATTTTTAAAACTTGTGGACTCTCATTTCCCTTTTACTTTTTGGCTCTCTTTGTGAAGTTTTTGAAAAAATCCCTCACTAATCCGTCTGTATTCCTATTTTTGTTGAATTTTGTTGTCTCTTTCTCCTGAGTTTGAGTCAGCTTTGTATCTCCAAACAAGTTTTAGATCTTTGCCTTCCTTTGACTTGTCTCGCAGCCTGACATCGTCCTGTCTTAAAAACTAGGGTTTAAATTTCTGCAGCTGTTTTTGTCTGTTCATGTTTCAGATTTGACCATCTGGGTCGCGAATTTCGCTCCTCCTCGATCATAAAGTAAGTAAATTTCTCCAAAGGTTTTTTTCTTTTTCTTAAATTTTCCAAAGTTGCTTTTAGTCAAATCTGATTCCCGATGTGAATGAAACACTTTCTGAGTTTGGAGTTGGAATCGTCAGTTAATCTGTTTCCTTATTTAGTTAAGGGATTTTCTGTTTGAATTTCCCGTGTCTTGCAGTTAAAGTTGAGTCAAAAGAGATTTGATTTGCGCTACAGAGATCTCTTTTTAGAAACATGTTGAGCAAATGAAGGTTAGTTTGATGAGATGGGTTGTGTATTGGGTAGACCCGGATCATCGGGTTCAGTTTCTGGGTCTAGAGACGAAGTTAGTACAAGGATCGAGTCTAATCGGAAAGAAGCAAACAATGTGTCCGTGACTAAAACCGAAACCGCAGAGAGAGCGAGTGTTGTTGTTGCTTCTGCTTCTGCTTCTACTGGTGAGGAGGTTAGTAATGGTGAAGCTATTGTGGATCACAAGGAAGAGAATGGAATTGTTGTGACAGAGGCCAAAGAGAGGAAACCGAAAGGCGAAAGGAAAAGGTCTACTAAGCCTGACCCGAGACGGAGCAACCCGCCAAAGAACTTGCTCGGTGAGCAAGTTGCAGCCGGATGGCCACCGTGGCTGTCTGAAGTTTGCGGGGAAGCTCTTAGCGGATGGCTTCCACGAAAAGCTGATTCTTTTGAGAAGATTGAGAAGGTAAGAGAAACATCTGTCTTCTTTTTTTGTGTTTTTGTTCTTTGCAATGGTTTAAGGGTAATTGAAGTCTGTCGATTCGTGTGTGTAGATTGGATCGGGAACGTATAGTAACGTGTACAAGGCGAGGGATTCTTTGACAGGAACTATTGTGGCATTAAAGAAAGTGCGGTGCGAAACTATGGAACGCGAGAGCTTGAGATTTATGGCTAGAGAGATTCTGATTTTGAGGAGATTGGATCATCCCAATGTCATCAAATTAGAAGGTTTGGTTACGTCGAGGATGTCGACTAGTTTATACTTGGTTTTCCGTTATATGCATCACGATCTAGCTGGTCTCGCTGCAAGCCCCGACATAACATTCACCGAGCAACAGGTCAGGAGGCGTTAGTCAAGAAAAGAAAGATTCACAACTCAAAAATCCTAGGTAGATCCCTAACCGTGTTTAACAATGTCTATGTTTCAGGTTAAATGCTACATGAAGCAAATACTCTCGGGGCTCGAGCACTGCCATAGCCGGGGAGTTCTTCACCGTGATATTAAAGGATCAAACCTTCTAATAGACGACGACGGAGTTCTTAGAATAGGCGATTTTGGGCTTGCAACGTTTTTTGATGCGAGCAAAAGGCAAGTAATGACGACACGTGTTGTTACTTTATGGTATAGAGCACCGGAGCTTCTGCACGGTGCTGTTGAGTATGGTGTCGGCATTGATTTATGGAGCGCCGGTTGCATTTTAGCCGAGTTATTATCTGGTAGACCGATTATGCCAGGTCGTAACGAGGTTAGTTCTCAAGTAGTTATGATATTTTTATTTCCAGGTTTGGTTTATTCATATGTAAAGTAATGTTTTGCGGCGCAGGTCGATCAGTTGCATAGGATATATAAGTTATGCGGATCGCCTTCTGAAGAGTATTGGAGAAAGATTAGGCTTCCTTCTAATCTCAAGCATGCTAATCACAGGACTTTACCGCAGTTTAAAAGAAAAGTAAGAGAAGCTTACAAAGCTTTCACTCCTGAGGCGCTTTCTCTAGTCGATAAGCTTCTAGCGCTTGATCCGCTTGAGCGCCAGACAGCTACAGATGCGTTGATGAGTGATGTAAGTGTTTGAAACAGAACACGTTTTAATTTTATTTGCGAAAATCCGGAATTTGGAATCTCTTAGAATGTATTTCAGTCTTACTAAGTTGTCATATGCTTTGATAAAATGAATGATAAAAATTACTATTAAGATAGATAAAAAGCTTTCAACTTTTGATATCTTTGGGCGTGTGAGTCACTTCAATGGCTGATTTATTTTGGCTGTACAGTTCTTCACGACGGAGCCTCTTGCATGTGAACCTTCTGATCTCCCGAAATATCCTCCAACTAAAGAGATTGATGCCAAGAAACGAGACGAAGAGTATAGGAGGTGAACTTTTCTTTTCTTTTCCTTTTATGGGTTTTAGAAAAATAGTTACCAAATATTGGGGTTTAGTTTCGGTTGCTTGAGAGATATATTCATTTCTGCAGACAAAGGGAAGCCCGTAAGGTTCAAGGAGAGAGCGGAAGAAGAATCAGACCACGAGAACGAGCTCCAAGAGCAATGCCGGCTCCTGAAGCCAATGCCGAGAATCAATCTAACATTGATGTAAGAATTCTTTTGAACAAAAATGAAATCTTTCCTGCAACATTATATATTGTTTACTTGTCAGTTTGTGTCTGAATCTTTTCGGGATTTCCTTTTTGAAAAACAGAGGATGCGTTTGATCACGCACGCGAATGCTAAGAGCAAGAGTGAGAAGTTTCCTCCACCGCATCAAGACGGTTCGCTTGGTTTCCAGGTGGGATCTTCACGGCGACTGGATCCATCGGAGATACCTTATAGCTCAAACTCGTTCACATCTTCGTACTCCAAAGAGCCATTTCAGACTTGGTCAGGCCCTTTGGCTCCCATTGGAGGGCCTGACTCAACCGCACGGAGGAGGAACGATATTAACAAGGAGAGAAGAATGGCTGCTAAGCTTAAAGGGAAAAGAATCGTTGTTTGATGAGATTATTATTCATCTCCAAGTTTTCAAAATGTTCCTTTTTGATAGATACTTCGAGAAACAAAAATTCATATGTTTCTTATTGTTTGATTTGTGTACTGTTGTACAAGAGGATTGACCAAAAAAGAAAGATGTTGAAATGAGGGAAATTACATTCTATGTAAAGTTTTCTCCTGACAGACAAAAGTCTGTTGCTTTTGTGGTGTTGTTGTTCTTTTAGCTATACTAACAAACAACGTGGAGCTCTTAGAATTTGTTTCAAAAGATTTGTTCTCTGCAGTTATCCGCGGCTTAGGAATGGAGTCCAATGCCATTAACAGCACTGATTTAGTTAACCTATGCCGTGAAATATTTATCTATTTCTGTGACAGAGATCCAGCTCCCCCTGAGGTGAGTTTTAATCAGAAGCATTCTTGGTTGAGTCCTCTGTTTGCAAATTAGAATTGAATGGTACTTCATTTGCCTTGGTTTTGCTTTCGCTCCCTTGTCTCACTACCAATGACTTGCATGCTTTTGAAGAAGCTGCGGCGAAAACTCCTAGTCCCAAAGAACAGAAGCAACTTATGAGGAGCTTGTTGTTGTTAGGTACTGGTAATAACTTAAAAGCACTTGCTGCTCAAAAGAATATGAATGTCATCACCTATGTCACTGGTAAGGTAGCTTCGCTTCACGGTTAATGATATCTCTGTTCTTTTAGCAACTTTTTTTCCAAAAACTTTGCTTCTCTATTAACTTTTTTTTTCCGGCCTTTCAGCAAGATCACGTCTACACACTAGCACTTCAAAAGCTAAAGCAAATGAAAGTGAAACAATTGGATTAGCGAGTGTTTTGGGAGATGAAGCCATGAGAGTGAGTAAGAGAATAGTACAGAATAGAAACAGCGTTACTTAAGAGGTAATAATATAGAGAAGCAGGTCTATGTTTAAGTCCTTACCTTAATTACATTACTTGTTAAATTTATAGGTAGAAAGAAATAGATAAGTTCACAAGACATTACACACACGGAGGACGGGAGGAGGGACCTCTCCCCATAGTTCAAAGGTTCTGTCTTTACGACAAAGTTTGAAACAAAACAGTTAACTTCTAATAAGTAGTTTTGTCGGCTTTCTACTAATAATTTATTTAACGTAGAGAGCCTTTTAGATCTGCTGATGATATTTAAATATTCATCTTACAAAAAAGTTTGATCCTCAAATCGGAGAATAGCGACTATATACATGTGCAAATGAACCTTCATGTCACTGGTCTAATTTAGACATACACACTTTCTTTCTTATAACTATTACAAGCTAGTGCAAAAGTATCGGTTTATGCAAACTAGTTTTAGTTATGGAACATGCCAACTTCGTATAAAATTTTGAGGAGTCTTACAAACTCTTAACTCGCCGACCAAAACTAAAAATCATACACCTTTCAAAAAATGAAAAGATCTGTGTCTCCAAAATGAAAAAAATAAAAATAAAAAATCTAGAGAAACTATTAGTTAAATACAAAAGAAAAAGGTACATACACAGGATTGTGACAACGCATAGGCGATAAAGTAAAGCTGTAAATTCATGAGATCTCTGCTGAACACAGACTCATGAACTTTGTCACCTTCTTCTAGGTGCAGGTCCCCACATCAGGTATCGATTACTGTATCGACTTTTTGTTTCTTTTTATTAATGATTGTGATTGCTTACTGTTCATATTTTCATGTACGTATGTATAACAGTATGGATTACAGATACGTGGTCATGCCGTATTCTTCTATTAAACATGCGACAAGTAAAAAACGAACAAATATGGATGTCAAAAAGAAAAAGAACAAACACATGTAAATGAATTTCTGTTTGGATTCATGGAAGGAGAGAAGACGATATAGACTTCAAAGTATAATATAAAAAGACGAAAATAGTATTATTATTTTAACGATAATCACAATAGCAACAAAAAACAAAAGAAAACAACATTTTTTGCGCCAACAGATAATCGTGATGACTTATCAACTTGGTGCCAAGTGCTGGCTGAATCTGGGAGATCAACAGTAAAACAATAATAATCAAAATTACATATTGTCATTGTTTGTCAGGAGATTATTTGTCTGCGACGAGGTCCACTATAACTTTTCTTGATAAGAAAGCATCTAGAGTGATCTAAGTTGTAACAGCTATAAAGCCGCCAAATCGATTTACCTTCTTCCCTTAAACAAAAAAACTACCTTGCGTTACGAATCGTCTTTGTTCCTCCTCCAGTCTCCACGCAATGACCGTACACGTGTAACTTTCTATTTCCAGGAGTTTTGCTTTCCGTTTAACTTCTCAGTCGCCGTGAAATTTGCTCTTTTTGGTTTCCCCGGAGAACCGAATCCCTTTTGCCTTCTCTTCGGGTAACATAATTCGTCTTAGAGTTTCGGAGCTTCTGCTTTCAATCTTCCTCTGCGTGATCGTTTTATTCGCTGCTTTCAAATCAGAGTAATTTATTTCGGCAAGTGATAGGATCACCCGTAAGCGCTTCAGGTTTGTAATTAATGAGATTCACTCTTTTGTGTAAATTTTGTTTTTTTCTTTCTTCTTTTGGTTAAGGTTGTCGTTGATCGCGAGGGAACGGGACGATGCTGATTAAGTTTTACCCTAATTTTGATTAGCATGCTCTCTGATAGGTATATCACACACAAAAAAGGAAACTAAGAGAATTGGGTGTGTGATGATGTTATCATCCATAAATTTCGTCTTTTTATTTTGTAGTAAACTGTTTCAGATTTGGTTTCACTTGTAGATTCTTATGCAGTTCTTATAATGCCATTTCTTAAAAGAAATTTATTGACTTTTTCTGATTCTGAGATCCTGTTTGGTGTGATTCAGGAGTTGTTGGAATGGAGGGTCCGGAGAGATGAGAGATATTTTAATTCGCAATTAAAAATCGTCTGAGGTCTCAAATAGTTTGCTGTCTTACGTAACGTAATCGAAAAGGGAAAAAGGGAAGTGTGGTTGAAGAAGATGACAATGCTGGCTTCTCATTTCAGCTCTTTAACGTCTAGATTGTTCTCCGTGTCCACCTCTGATCACGCCTCTGTGGTTTCACTGAACCTCTTTGTTGCACTTCTCTGTGCTTGTATTGTGATTGGGCATCTTTTGGAGGAGAATCGATGGGTGAACGAATCCATCACTGCTTTATTGATTGTAAGTTCACTTGAACTGTCCACTCCTTTTGGGGTAGAATGGTAGCTAAAGATGTTAGTGGACGGTGACTCACGGATAATATTTTTACATTTTGGATTTGGTTGTATCAATGTGTCATCTTTATTGAAATTTTAGCAATTTGGTTGTAGGGGCTTGGCACTGGAGTTGTCATTTTGTTGATTAGTAGAGGGAAAAACTCGCATCTCTTGGTCTTCAGTGAAGATCTTTTCTTTATATATCTTTTGCCACCCATAATATTCAATGCAGGGTAAGTTTCTACACCCAGATTGATCCTTTGCTTCTCGTCTTTGACGTCATTTGCATATTTGTTGTCTTAGTGCTCCATTCGATACATCTTTTGTTCTAGTAATAGCTTTGGTTGGGTTGTAAAGGAAAATGCACGATAGATAAAAACCGTTTATCATCAGAAATCTTACTGAAATACGTTACTTTTAATTAGTTTTTAAAATATGCATTATTGCTGATTCTATGAATATCCTTTCATTTATCAGCTTTGGAAGTACTTGTGATTGTGACTGCAGAGTAGGACGAGGGTTTAATGTTTCTGGGTCAATTTTAGTTTGATTTATCTACCTGTAAATATAGGTGGTCCTGCTATATCTTTGTCGTTAATGTAGATAAGGACCATAAGGTTCAGCTTCTTTTTTGTTGATACTGTTTTTCAGATCTTTCTCTGACCCATAATTATACCGTTGTTGTCTTTAGGTTCCAAGTTAAAAAGAAGCAGTTTTTCCGCAACTTTGTGACTATCATGCTTTTTGGCGCCATTGGGACTGTAATTTCTTGCACTGTAATATCTCTAGGTACCTTACTTCTCTCTCACTGTTAATCGAATCTGTTGAAAGCTTATTTCGGATTAGTATTGTGAAATAATTGAATACTCTTGTTATATTTGTAACAGGTGCAATTCAGTTCTTTAAGAAATTAGACATTGGGACCTTTGACTTGGGCGATATTCTTGGTAACGCATCAACTGTTTTTTCCTTTTGTTCCTATTGCTTTGCTTTGTTGGTTTTTGTTCTAAAAGACCTGATTTATTTTGTGTCTTTTTTTCTTAAGCAATCGGCGCCATATTTGCTGCAACCGACTCTGTATGCACACTGCAGGTAATCTGTTTCTCTATGTAGCAGAAGTACGTACAGACCCAGAATCGAACTGTAATTAATAACATCTCTCGTTTCTTGGGGTATACAGGTTCTCAATCAAGATGAAACACCTTTGCTTTACAGTCTTGTGTTCGGAGAGGGCGTTGTGAATGATGCGACATCAGTTGTGCTCTTCAATGCAATTCAGAGCTTTGACCTCACTCACCTTAACCATGAAGCAGCTTTTCAATTTCTTGCAAACTTCTTGTATCTGTTTCTCTTGAGCACTTTGCTTGGTGTAGCAGTAAGTCCAGTTTATTTTCTCTATCGCACTTGCTTCTGGCTACTACTTACACGCCCTTTTGTTAAAACCATCTTGAAATACAATACGTTTTGTTATTCATCTTGCAGACTGGTCTCATAAGTGCTTATGTCATCAAGAAGCTTTATTTTGGAAGGTACGTAATTGACTATGGCTTCATATGTGACTTTCTATAAGCCTGTCTGTGGTGTGATCTGAACTGGATTTCTCAGGCATTCGACTGATCGTGAGGTTGCCCTCATGATGCTTATGGCATATCTTTCGTACATGCTTGCTGAGGTTAGACTCTGTGAAAACTTTTACCACTGTCGCATAAGTATATAAGCATAGAAACATTCAGTTTCATCTGAGCTGAAGAATCCGTTTATTGATCTTATTTTGTTTGGCTGCAGCTATTTGCCTTGAGCGGTATTCTCACTGTATTTTTCTGTGGGATTGTGATGTCCCATTACACCTGGCACAACGTAACCGAGAGCTCAAGAATAACTACCAAGTAATACAATCTTCATTCCAGATTTTGCTTTAAAGTCAATCATGGTTTCAAACGTTTTCTGACCCCAGTTCTTACTCTCTATGCATTTGCGACGATACAGGCATACCTTTGCTACTTTGTCATTTCTAGCCGAAACTTTTATTTTCCTTTATGTTGGCATGGATGCGTTGGACATCGAGAAGTGGAGATTCGTCAGTGACAGGTGCGATCGCTAAGTAGAACAGAGAAAAATGAACTCTCTTCTCGTCTCTTTTCATGTTACCTTGTTCCATAGCAATGTATATAGCCCGTTCTCTGAATGTTACCATTGTTTGGTTTTGAACAGCCCAGGGACGTCGGTTGCAGTAAGCTCAATTCTGATGGGTCTAGTCATGGTTGGAAGAGCAGCTTTTGTGTTTCCTCTGTCTTTCTTATCAAACTTATCCAAGAAGAACCAAAGCGAGAAAATCGATATCAAGCAGCAAGTACGAACAATCTACTTTTGTCTACTGGATTGAGATCTTCTGCGGACTATTGAATGCGCGTACTTATATACTATATTCTTTGCTTTCTTATAAAGGTTGTGATTTGGTGGGCTGGTCTGATGAGGGGTGCTGTATCCATGGCTCTTGCCTACAATAAGGTACACTGAAAGCTTAATGAGTAGCAAACAGCCACATGATGATTGGTGAAATATATCTAACGTATGTTTGAACTTATTGGTATCTCTGTGTTCTCTAATACAGTTTACAAGATCAGGGCACACTGAATTGCGGGGGAATGCAATCATGATCACTAGTACTATAACCGTTTGTCTTTTTAGCACCATGGTGAGATATTGTTCCTTGTCAGGTTTGGAGTACTATACCTATCGATGTTTAATGCAGATAAATATTGTTTTGTTTCGGCGGGGTTGTTTCAGGTGTTTGGTATGCTGACCAAACCGCTGATTAGACACCTAATGCCACATCAAAAATTGACCACGAGTATGTTATCGGACGATAACACTCCGAAATCAATCCACATTCCGCTCCTTGATGGGGAACAGCAGGATTCATTCGTGGAGTTCCACCATGACGTGCCACGGCCAGACAGCCTTCGCGGTTTCCTCATGCGTCCCACACGCACTGTCCACCACTACTGGAGACAGTTTGATGATGCCTTCATGCGTCCCGTATTTGGTGGTCGCGGTTTCGTTCCCTTTGTCCCTGGTTCTCCGACCGAGAGAAGCACCCATGATCTGAGCAAACCTGGAGAAATATTATAGGAACTTCTTCAAAAAAAGAAAAAACTTCTTCAAAAAATGCAAAAACTTCTTCTTCCTTCTTGTAGTCTCACTCACTATCACTACTTGTGCTGTAAAGGTTTTTCTTTTTGATCTTCAAATTTATAATTTTTGTGCAAGTTTATTTCACCATTATTGCTATTATTCGTGGATAACGAAGAGACTTCTGCGAATTTGAGAGGCGTGTGGGATTTAAGTAGAATTAGTCTTTGTTTCGTTAGAACGAAAGAACACTTTTTGTGTATGCTCTTAGTTTGGCTCACGGGGTTTGTTGTTGTTGGTGAGGAACTTGTCTCGTCTCTTTCCATTAGGATCTGATTGGTAAGGTATGGGTAGATGAGTAGTTGTGACAATTGAGTTCATTGAATATTTGCGTTATAAAACCAGTAAATGGGAAGAAGTATGCGAATGTATAAATCATCTTAATATAAAATCAAATATATAATATCAAATATATTAATTTTATGTTCAACCGGATTTATACATTAAAGGTGATATAAAATCAAATATATTAATTTTATGTTCAACTTAAATGTATAAATCCGGTTATTATCGCACGTGATACGTTACATTCGCACATGCATTAGGATGGATGGGCTGAATACTTGCATAGTGAAGACTTAAAAGGCCTAATAAGGCCCATGTAATGGTGTAGCGACGTCGTTTCGGCCGGACCAAGCTTATAAATGGAAGCAGCTACCTCGGGACATCACGCTCTTTGTACACTCCGCCATCTCCCCCCATCTCTCTCGAGCAGATCTCTCGTGAATAGCGACAATGGCGACCACTTTCAGCGCGTCGGTCTCCATGCAAGCTACTTCTCTGGTAATCACGTCTTCTTCCTCTCTTCTCAATTGGCACTTCGTTTTCCAGATCGCTCTTATCGTTACGATTCTAGATCAATTGCCTCCGACTCTGATATTTGCTGTTTAAAACTCTCTACGCATGTTAACTATGTTGATACGAATCTAGAGTTTTATTTCTGCTTCTGACTTAATCTCTTTGTGATCATTTCAATTAGATTTATTATAATCTGTTACGTTTCAGAAAACTTGCGTGTCATGTATGTAAGGCTGTAATTTTGATCTGCACTGATATGTCATATGTATTTTTTGGTTCTGAACAGACAAGTAGGCATTTGTATGAAACTGCCTGCTGGTGATTTGTATGAACTTGTTTCTTGTATTGATGAACAAACAGGCAACGACGAGGATTAGTTTCCAAAAGCCGGCTTTGGTTTTCAACCATGGAAGGACTAATCTCTCCTTCAACCTCACTCGCCTCTCAGTTTCTTGCGCGGTATGTTCTTTTGTACGACAGTGGATATCTTTTCGCGTCTGCTAGTTATGCATGCGTTCTAAAGGACGGGTTACTTTTTCGATCTGCTTTACAGGCCAAACAAGAGACAGTAAATAAAGTGTCTGAGATAGTTAAAAAGCAACTTTCATTGAAAGACGACCAAAAAGTCGTTGCAGAAACCAAATTTACCGATCTTGGAGCAGATTCTCTCGACACGGTATTCATCAATCATTCTCTTCTGTGAATAAACAACTTGTTGAGTTTTCTATCACTGATAACTGCGTGTTTTGCAGGTTGAGATAGTGATGGGTTTAGAGGAGGAGTTTGGTATTCAAATGGCTGAAGAGAGAGCTCAGAAGATTGCAACAGTGGAGCAAGCTGCTGAACTCATCGAAGAGCTCATGCAAGAGAAGAAGTAATCTAGTCTAATTACCCCTAAATAAATAAATTATGGAAAAAAAGAAAAAAACCAAGGCTTTGAGTTTGTTGTTTTCATCTATATTTCAAATTTCTTTAATGTGTCAAGCAAGCGAGTCTGTCTCTGTCCTAATGGTTTAGTACTGTCTGTATCCACGGATATTATATATGTCAACTGAAACTTTCGGTGCTCAAAAATTCAGAATAAATTGGAATGAGTATCATCTACTTAGATCGAAGTGTCAAATGCGAATTAGGCAAAATGCTTACACGAGAGAGAAGTATGTTATATAATAATGTATGTACAGTGAGTCTTTTGTATTGACACACACAAGTCAAGAGTAGGCCCTAAAAGTGACAATAGCTTGATTTACAAGCAATCCTATTCACCTCGTATCTACAGATTCTTATTATTCCCAATCGGCGTCAAAGAATCCAGCATCTTTCATCTCCGAATAATATACGTTCTCCAAGTTCAGATCTTCCTCCTGCAGCAAACCCAAGTGAACTTAAGCACCAAATCATTTGGATATCAATCAAATCACATGCCTAGTGGCTGTTTTGGTGGTAATGATGGTGCTATAGCGATGAAGAAGGTAAGGTGATGGTGACACAGTGCGAAAGTGATGGATAAGCCAACCCCATAGAGAGAGAGATGAGGGAATTACCTGGAAAAAGTCTGCAAGAAAAGTAACATATAAAAGTGGAAGATAGAAAGCATGGTAACAAACACTTGTGATCCCATACAACCTGCGAGCAATTTTAATATTTTTATTTTCTTACGTTAAGAAACAAGAGTGACCAAACGACATTTAAATAGAATAAGGGCTTACCATAATCCAAAATGAGCGCCGTTTGCCGCAAGAGCACATGCAAATAGGGAGAGTCCATTTAAGGCGAGCATGCAAGTTATGTACTTGTAGAAAGCAGGTCTTGCTGTGAAAAACAAGAAAAAAAAAAAAAACTCAGGGGATGAGTGAGAGAAGCCGGCGAACAACTATTGGCTTATGCGAACATAAGGAGGAGGGGAGTGGTCATGTATATACCCGGTAATCTTTCTCTCCACTTAGAGTTGTACATGAAGAATATCATCCCATAAATGGCCGCAAGCAAGAGCTTGTGGATGACCCATAATCCCCATTTGAACTTTTGTATATGTTCACTGTTGTCGATGAACAATTGTACCCCAAATCCAAAGAGATAAATTGCCTGAAACGAAGTTCAAGCTGATGGTAAAAGAGAAACCAGACAGTACAAGTTCGCATGTATGTCATCTACTATAGCAGAGACATGATCTGAACGTTTTGCATAACTAAGATCAGAGATTCGTGAATGTCAGACTGTCAGTATACCTCAACGAAGTAACATCTCACAGTTAAGAACAAGACGGTACCTTGAGAAGCAAATCAAGACCTATAACAAGGCCCGAGATGAGGAAAGTTCGTGTCAGTGCTTCAGCGCCACTTGCATAGTTTCCTTGGAAGAGAAAGGCTACCAAGCTTACTTCCAGAAACAACATTCCAGAAGTTGCGAACAAAGTTAATAGATTCCAAATTACTTGTTTCCCAGGAGTGCATTCCCATGCCTAAACACAGAACCAAGTTCGTTTAAAAACGAAATCCGAAACAGAGTGAAATGAGCACGAGTAAACCAGGTAATACATTCCTTCTGAGGTAGCATCTTCGCATAACCAATCAATTAACAATTACAGCCTTACACAATATCCGGAAGATTTCTTTCTGGAAAGTTTATACCTTTAATTCTTCAATGTAAGTTGTGATCTTTCACATGCAACATAATTCTAGAACATCATAGTACGATAGACTTGGGAAATGAATCCAAGAGAAAAAGAAAAAAACAAACCTGAAGGCAACACCAAGCAAGATTGAGCAAGCTCACAAGCCAAAGGCATCCGTAATAGGCGATCATAATGTAAGATCTCCGATTCGACAGCTTCGATAAGCTCTTCCTCGCCTCGTACGCCAAGTAAGCGACGAATAGAATAGATGCTAGAACCAGAACCGTGTTGTGCACAAACCCATGGCACTTCCCGACCCATCCGCCGATAAACCCTCCGGTGGCCGTCGAATTAGGGTTAAGCCGTGAAATCAAGAGGGGCGACTCCACGATCTCGCCGAGAACTCGCATTTGACTCGATTGTACAAATCGATCAGAAACAAGGTAGAGCTAGCGAAAAGGAGTAAAGAGAAATCCCTAATTCCAGAAAAGGACCTCGATTCCAGATTTGTTTGCGTATGATCGTCTCTCTCTCTAACGACCAAATCCATACACTCAGGCAAACATTAGCAATTATACAAAAGTTACAGGGTACTAACAGATAATATAATACAATATTTGACAGGAAAGTATAAATTAAAAAAATGAAAGGTACTATCTATAAATATAATACAATATTGGGGCGGAAAGTATAAATAAGTGGAAGAAGAAACCCTTCTCTAATCCGACCGTTGAAAAACCACTCGCCATTTCTGGCTAAACGACCGGATCGTTTGCGCGAAAACTGCGCTGCTATAAATGGCGAATTTGGTCTTGGATTGAAATTTTCTTGGAAAATTCAGTTGAATTTAATTCTCCAGGGTTCGGTTTGATTCACGCGTATGAGCTTCATTTTTTCTTCTCGGAGAATCATGCTCTGATTCTGATTTTCGGATACTCTGGATTTCACTTGCTGTGATTTCCGAAACTTTGTGATGTATTTTTTAGAAAAAGATAATATTTGGTAAGTTTCTCCATGTAGCAATTTTAATTTCAATTTAACAGACGCCACTGATGTAATTTCTATCAACAATCCCTCGCAGCTGAAGATGAGAAACACGAGGCCTGTTCATGTGAGGAACAAGAGCACGGATCCAGGAGCTCCATCTTCTCCGATGATGACGTCTCCTCTGATGCATCGGCACACACGGTCAGGATCGAATGCTGGACCAGCATCGAACGCCAAGAAAGCTCAGACGAAAGCAGCCGCTCAGCGACTTGCGGCTGTCATGTCAAACCAAACAGGAGACGAGGAAGACAGTGATGAAGACCTCTCCTTTGACTACAACGCTTCCGGAACAGGGAGCATCGGTCTCGCTGCCGGAAGATCTCACCCTTCTCGCTCCCCACTTGTAATACAGAAACTCACTTTTCTTGTAACTCAAACATTGGTCAAAGACTCAAAGGCAATGAGGATATATATGTTGTTCTTTGTGGTAGGGATTATATGTGATACTTTTTGTTTTGTTTTGAATGACAGATTAAGAACCCTATGGTAAGGCGTCCACAGAAGGCAACTCCACAGTTTGCTGATGAGGAAAATGAAGACGATGATTTTTCAGTGGATGTATCCAGCAGCAGACCAAGTATCGGACTTCCTGGTGGAAGGGCAATAAGACCTCAGTCTCCTGTGATGGTGAGCTTCATTGCAACTTCATTATCCAGCCAAATGAATCTTGACTCAACGCTCATAATGCTAATTCATTTCGCCGCAGACTAAGATTGCACCTCCGAGACGTACGCAACCAGCCAATGAAGAAAATAAGAACGACGATGATGATGAAGTTGTTTCAGTAGATTATACAATTGGTAGACCAAGTATTGGGCTTGGAAGTGGGAGGATGATGCGTCCACAGGCTTCTATGGTATTGACCGAACACTTGAAACTTCCATGTCCTGTTTCGTTTTTAGATTATAATATTTGGCAACCGCAGGCCAAAACCGAACCGCGAGGGCGTCCCCTGATGGCAGTAACTCCGCCAACTGATGATGAAAACGAAGACGATGAGACTCCATATGTTTATCCAGGTGCTATTCCAAGTGTCGGACTTTCTGGTGGAAGGGCTGCACGGTCACGTTCTCCTCTGGTAATTTACTTTGTTAGTTGTGTTGTTTTAATGTGTTCTTTCTAGCTTTTGCTCGTTTGATTTTCTGTGTACGACAGACCAAAAACCCTCCATTGAGGCATCCACAAGCAATCGTTCAGCCACCAGCTAATGCAGACAGTGATGCTGATTATGATGAGCCGTATACTAGTGGCATGCCGAGCATAGGACTTGCAGGTGGAAGGTCAATGAGACCTCGCACTCCTTTGGTAAATTTAGTTCGTAGCTACTCTGGTTTTCTTTGTCAGCATTCTGTCATTAACTTGAAACATGACGTGTGTACTTAACGTTGTTTACTATCTGCATCAACACTACTGAATGAATATGTTACGCCTCAAGTATTTGACTCTTTTCTGCATGATTAGTGCTTTGTTGCTTTTACGTCATCTGAAACTTGGTTTAATTTTCCATTAGTCAATTCGTACTAAGGAACAACCTCAGACCGGACTTCCAACTTCAGGTAGCCGATCCTCATTGTGTGAGGATTCCACAGAATCTTCAGCTCTTTCAACTTCGGCGGGTCATCCATCTCAGACAACCAACCAAGTGGAGCAACCTCCATCTGCTCGTTCTGGCTTCTCCAACAAATCATCTCAGTCTCTCAGTGCTATGGATCAACCTCCCTCCACGCGTTCATCTTTCAATGGTCGTCCCATAAGAACAGTGCCTTTAATGCCATCTTCGGTGCCGATATCACTCAAACCAGTGACTCCTGCATTTCAATCCGACACGCCAACCAACCTTCGAAAGGACAAAAGGTAACTAAAGTTTAAGCTTATCCGAACTTATGTTTATGGATATGTCAGAGGACGCTCACTGAGCCATGATGCTTCACATTTGTTCATTTAGTTCACATTCGCCTACCCCTTCATTATTTTCAGTGGTTTCTGTTCATTAGCAGGTTTTCCATAGATATGGGAAGCTCGGGCAACTTAAGAGAGTTAGGCAGTCAACGCTCTACTTCAGCTTTGCAAGATGAGGTTTGACTTCTTCAGAAGCTGATATGATAGTTTCATGAAACTAATTCACTCTCTATTGAGTACGAATTTGGAACTCGTTTTATCTCTGAGTTCTTGATGATTGGTTAAATTCATCTCTAGCTTCTTTTTCTCGATTTCTTCGCTAGAGCCTTCGTTTTATTTTATTGACGAGTTTCCGTTTCATCGCAGGTTGATATGCTACAGGAAGAAAACGAAAGTTTGTTAGAAAAGGTGATGCCAGTAAATTTTCACAGTTGGTGTTAGTAGGCACTAGTTACTCGATGCATCTTTTCCTGAAAACTTGTTTTCTTGATTTGTTACAATAAAGCAAGCTTGAACTGCGTTGGCAAATTTTAAGATTCTTTATCTGAACATGCCTATCAATCTGGCAGAGTCTCTGTGAAGTTAGATAATACTTGTACCTTTGCATATTATGATTCCCCCTTCGTATATTATGGTTTGCATCCCATCCTAATTTGTGCATCCCCAGCTTCGACTTGCAGAAGATAAGTGTGAAGAAGCAGATGCAAGAGCTAAGCAACTTGAGAAGCAGGTAAGCAGGTGGTTCATGCCTTAGCATAGCATAAGTCTTTTGTTACATTATGTATGTTTTGGCCTCAAGCTTTAAGCTGCTTTCCGTTAGGTTGAAATCCTTGGAGAAGGTGTTACTATGGACGCACGCCTTTTGAGCAGGCAAGCTTTAGTTGTATCCAACTTTGGGATGACCTATGACGAATTCCTAATTCTGTGAATGTGTTTCTTGCTTCAGGAAGGAGGCAGCTCTGCAACAGAGAGAGGTCACTGCTATTTCTTTGCTATTCGATAACTGAAATTTCCTCCATATATACTTGGTCTCATACATTATTTTTGGAGTATAAAGTTCTAATAATTGTGTGTGTTTCATTAAATGCTAATGAGGAGTCTACCCTCGATTGAGTAACTTGCTTTCGCATCAGCTTTTTTTTTTCATTTTTGTATATGCAAAGGAACTTCTTCGGGCGGACTCATTAAGGCTTTTATACTTCTACAGTTTAGATCTTGATATATGAAAAAGTAGCATAATCGAGAGATCCAATCTCTTTACAGGCTGCTTTGAAAGTCGCATCACAAACTCGTGGAGGAAGCAGGGAAGATGTTTCGGCTCTTCATACAGAAGCGGAGGTACTTGAGGTTTAGGTCATTTGTTGTTCATACTGGTATCTGAAGGTGATACTAGCGTTTTATATATCTTGGACTGCATTTAGATTGCTAGGGAGGAAGCAGCATCTTCTTTAGAGCAGCTTCATGAAGTTGAATCAGAGTTTAACTCTCTTAAGACCATGACCAAGAGACTGATATTGACTCAGGAGGAGATGGTATGCTATTGTTAAAGGTTCATATTTTACGCATCCATCTGGTGTTTTCTAAAAAAAGTTGATAGCTTCTCATCTATAGCTCATTATATTAGGAAGAGGTTGTTTTGAAGAGGTGCTGGCTTTCACGCTATTGGGGCTTATGCGTTAGATATGGTAGTACCTTGCTCTTGCACACAAAACAGATTCTTCACAGTGATTCGACAGAACATTGTAGATAATAGTTTGAAGTTGGATTGCAGGAATTCAAGCAGATATTGCAGGAGCAAAGCACGAATACTGGTCATCATTTGCACCTCTTCCTCTAGAGATTGTTGTTTCCGCGGGACAAAGAGCTAGGGACGCAGTTTCACGATGTAATATTTTTGTCTTGCGTAAATTTGTAACCGCAACTCTTTTGGAAATGATTCTGATCTCGCTTGTTACCCTCTGGTCTTTTTGCACCAAGCAGCAAACAACACTTGTGGAGAAAGAGAAAAATCATTGCAAAATCTACAAGAAACTTCTGTGGAAGGAAATGTCGAAAGCATGATATGGGTGGAGAAAGGTTTGCGGGAACTGGCTTCACTAAAGGTTAAAAACACTGAACATGACAACTCTTCTTGTAAGGTTTGCTATTAGATGATTGTTCAAGTCTCAAGCGACAGGTTTAAGTTCTCCTCTTCGTTTTTTTCTCTGTCTAAAGGTTCAGGAGGCAGTTGCATTTGTCATGGCTCAAGATAGACGGACCTCATCATCCAAGTTTTTTGTCTCAGGTGATAACCAAAGCTGTAAGCTTAATTTGAATATGCTTGTGTTCCATGTTTCCTTGCACAAGCAATATTAACCATTTCCTAATCTATATTTTTTTTTCTGAACATTTCATAGACGAAGTGAAACTGCCAATGGATGGACAATTTGAAGCCTTTGGTAAGTCGGTAATTTTTACAATATGATATGTTTCCAAAAGGAGAATCATTATAAGCTAAGACACTGATCAAGATCATTCGGTTTTCACTAAGATGAGGAAAATATTGTTTTCCATTTGCAGAATTAAGCGACGAGGAAGCCGAAGATGTGAGCTTTAAACAGGTAGATAAAAAAAGAAACACATCAGTTCTCTGTGTCAATGTGTTATGTACACTTGTCATGTGACCATCTCATTGTGGCTTTGCGCACACACACACAGGCCTGGCTTTCATATTTCTGGGGACGAGCTAAGAACCATGACATCGAATCTGATCTCGCGGATGAGCGTCTCCAGTATTGGATAAACCAAGGGACTCGATCTGCAACATCACAAGACGCTGTTGAAGGTACACTCTTACGATGCAAGCCAAAGAGCAAAAAGAAAACAATATTTTCTTTCTTTCTCATTCATATGATATCAATATTGTTTGACGGGTGTGAAATGCAGTTGAAAAAGGACTAATGGAGCTGAGGAAGCTGAACATAGAGTCACAGCTTTGGCAAAAATCAAGAAAAGGGCTCGACCATGAATCCAACCCTTCTTCTCACATTGAACTTTCTTTCTGATCTTCTCTTAACTCTTTCTTCCTCTCTATTTCACACTTCCACTCTTTACACACAAGACAGCTATAAAATCAAAGAGATTAATTCTCATTCGGCCTTAGGAGACTATTATTGGGTTTGTGAATTTTAAACAATTTATATATATAGATTAAACTGTGTATTTGATATATTTTTCAGTGTTTTAATACATTTTTCTTCTAATGGTTAGCTAAAGTAGTGTGTTATTGTGCAAATGAGAAGACAGAAGTATGAATTGGTTCCTGGTCTTAACCAATAAAGAATAAGCACAAAATTAGTTCTGAATTTTATTCAATCTTAATCGAAACCAGAAAGTACAGGCATAAACCGTATATGAGAAGGAAAAGCGAGCCAGAATATCAATATACGGTTTAGCGAGCGAGAGAGAAATAATTAAAGGTTATATACGACTCTTTCGAAACTTTAAATCTCAGATCGGAAATAATAGAAAGTATGAAGGACGTACATGTGATATTCTTACAAGTTAATAGATCGGAGAGCTTCGTGTGCATAAGGCGAAAACGGTCGTGTCGTCGTCGAGAGAGACGAAAGAGAGAAAATGGTGAGAGAAGTGGCGGAGAGCTGTGTAGACACTATGTTGATGGAGATGGTGGCGATGTACAGCGGCCGATTCTACGCTAACAAGCCGGAACTCGCCGCTCGGAGGATCGAGGCCATTGGTTATCAGGTCGGCCACCAGCTCTCCGAGAGGTTTGTTCTTCTGCTTCACTTGATCATCGTCTTCTTTCGTTATGATTCAGCTTTCCTCCTGAGAATTATTAAGCTGATTCTTTCTGGAGTTGGTATTTCGGATGTGAAGTATTGGCTGTAGATCTGAGGATGATGTGGGGTTTATCTTGTTAGCGATGATTCTCTGATATTGGATTTATCGTCGTTTCTCGTATGTAATTGGCCGAGATGCGAGAAGGTGATAGATAGGAAGATAAATGGTGCTAATTTGAGTTTTTCATTTTTCATTTGATCGGGAGTATTTGGGGTTGAGCAAGTGCGAAAACTTTTAGGGATTTGAGATCAATTTGGTACTGAAGTGAAGATCTTGCACATTTTCTGGTGTTCTGTGACCTAGGAATTATCAGAAAATCAACAACTTCAACTTGTCTTGTGTCTACCGGTTTCTGTTTATCAATGGCTGGCCTCTGAGAATTGCTAGGAATATGAGTTTGAGATCACCTGCCCTGAGTTTAGGTTCTCACTGTTTTAGTGGCTTTTCATTTTCTTTTACTTTTGCAATGTTTTACCTCAGAGTGTTGCTTTTGAAGGTTTTTGCCTGTGTTACTGTGTTGTGCAATAGCAGATCGTGCTTCCTACTCAATGATTGTGCATAACTCTGTCCTTTTTATGTCACTAGATACACTATGGAAAGACCAAGGTTCAGCGACCATCTAGAGGCAATCAAGTTTATCTGTAAAGACTTTTGGTCTGAGGTCTTCAAGAAGCAGATAGATAATCTAAAGACTAATCACCGGGTATGATTTCCTTCAAAAAAAAAGAAGGAAAAGCTCTTCTTGTGTTGTTTTCTCACAAATGTTTCTTCAGGGTACTTTTGTATTGCAAGACAACAAATTCCGATGGCTATCTCGTGTCTCAATTGACCCTTCATCTGACAAGGAAACCGAAGATCCCTCTACTCCAGGGGAAAGCAAAGCAGCACAAGCTGTGAGCATGTACCTGTATTTCCCATGTGGAATCATAAGAGGTGTCCTCTCCAACTTGGGGATACCTTGTGCTGTCTCTGCAGACATATCGAGCCTTCCCACATGTGAGTTCACACCTTCCTTTATCCTTTTATGGAAATCTTATTTTTCTCCCACTTCTTATACAGTGACAGAATCACACAAATAGAGAGAGATGGAAAGAATATATGCTTATTTTGGCATTTATTGGCTGCAAGCAAACTGATTCTTGGTTTAGTAACAAAGACTTTGCTCACGTTAAGTGGGTTCAAACTTACTCACCTCGTACCATCTGTCAAAGAACTGTCATTATAAGTCGCTGCGGTTTGATGAATATCCTTCTTATGTGGTCACAGGCTCTTTCGTGATTCGGGTCAAGGCTTGATTCTGCATTAGCTCAACTCCTCAGTTTCAGATTCCGGCTCGGCTTTATGGTTTCGAGGAAGACAGATTCTTTGGGGTCTGAGGGCTTTAACTAAGAAAGCCCTTCGCAGACTTCTGTTTGCTGCGAGCCACACTTGGCATTGACTGTTTTATTGATACAAGAAACAACGAACAACGAACGCTTGGTTTCATGTTTAAAACGACATTGTTTTTTTCGTGTAAATGTTTATTGAGATCTCAAGTAGAGTGGAAAAGAAAAATTGAAACTATATGTGAACAAACAACAAACAAAAATTAGTTTACAAAATTATGCTTAGTTTTTCAAATCATTGGTTCAACTTTGATCCTCGTGTTCGCTACACACGAAACCAAACTATAAAACAATCGACGGGAGTGGCTTCTTTCTCGGCCTTAGCCAAATCACTCGTAAAAAAAAACGAAAAACTCTTCTTGGGTGTGATTTCTCACAAATGGGTCTCACTCGAACCATATAAAAGTGTCGGAGAAAGACCAATGGGCCTCTCTCTCTCTCCCCCCGAATAGGACCATCTACCAAATCGCAAGGGGCAACGGCTACAAGAGGACTTCACAAGCAGAGTAGTGAAGTAACCTTTCCATTTCCTCTCTGACTTAGCAAATCTCCCTCCATTTATCTTCGAAGAAGCTTTCGTCTGCTAGTGCAGAGGTGAACCCTTTAATTCCTGATTTTTCTCTATTCAACAACACCTTCTTTTCTACTTGCCTCACCCATCCTCTTTGTACTGCTTTTTTTGTTTTTGGGGCCTCAAAATTAGGGTTTTCGATTTGGGTGACTTGGTTTTAGTTCTTATGCACAAGTTTTGTTTTTTCACTGTTACCCATCTCACAACTCAAGAAATCGCTTTCATATTTGACATATGTGGTCGAGATTGTAGCAATGTGTGCATTTCTGAAGACTTCTTTTGCTTATTATACCTAATATTTTCGTTTCCTGCCGTTGATCTGACTTCGTGTTTCTGCTATTAGTATCTCCTCTCGTTTGCAGAGTTTTAGCGTAGAAATTTCACCAATGGATAAAGTTAGCTATGAAGAACTAACAATGCTGGAGAGAGAGAATCTCCGCAAATCAATGGAGAAGCTTAAAGTCGGTGCCTCTGGAATATTGTTCTGCGCTACTCAATTGAAGGGTATGCAAAAACATAACGAGATGGTTGAGGCCAATATCAAGGGTAGGTCCCAAGAGCTAGAGTTGAAGGAGAAGGAGCTGCAAAGTCTGAGCTCAGACCTTAATAAAAGGGTCGGAATTTTCGAAAAAGAAAAGTCTGAAGCTGGCAACTTGAAGAAACTGGTAGAAGAGTCTTCGGCTAACCTTCGGAGGCTTTGCAGTGAGGCTCAAGATAGGAAGAAAGAAATGGAAGAGGAGACAGATAAACGGAAGAAGGAGCTGTCAACGATTCTTGAGCAGATTAAAGTATCTGGGAAGCAGTTTGTGATGGTCGACGAGCAACTAGAGTCCCAACGGAGACTGCTTGAGATCAAGTCACTGGACTTGGTTTCTTTAGAGAAGGACTTGGCACGTGTTAAAGAATCCATCGAGCTTTCCAATTCTGACCTTGAGCTGAAAAAGAATATGCTACAATCACTAAACAGTGAGATAAGTGTTTGTGATCGAGCGATTGACTCCAAGTCCAAAGAATTAGGGGAAATCCAAAAGCTGATTGAGCAACAAACCAGTAAGCTTCTTGTCCTTTGCAGAAGCTCCTATGAGATGGAAGAAAGGGCTAAAGAGATTAAAGCAGCAGAGACTGAAGCAAGTGATTTGAATGTAAGGTCTGGAAATTTAAGGCAGGAGAATGAAGGTAGAGTAAAGGACCTAGATCTGCTTAAGAATCAGATAGCGTCAGAGGGAAAGAAACTCGCTCAGCTCAAGAGAGAAACGGAAGAGGCGGCAGATTTAAAGAAGAAAGATTTGGAGCTGACTCTTTCCAAGATTGAAGAATCTGGCCACCAGCTTGCGGCTGTGGATGAGCAACTGAAGTCTCAACGGAGACAGATCGAGTTGCGGTCAGTTGAGCTACATTCTAAAGAGATGGAGTTGGAAATTCTTAGAGAATCAAGTAAGCGCTTCTTATCTGACCTTGAGGTGAAAGAAAAGAGGTTCCAAGCATTAAACAATCTGATAACGATCTCTAGTGAGCACCTTGCCTTGAAATCCACAGAACTAGGGGAAATTGAAAGAGAGCTTAAGTTCAAGAAACAGTTAAGACAAATGATCACTGCGCCTGTTAAGCGTGACAAGCAGCCAGCTGCAGCACCTGTCAGTGACACCAGCCAGCAAATTGCAGCAAAAACTGAGCCGATTGATGAAGATGCTCTCATGCTCCATGGAATCTCAGCTTCTCTTACGCGCCGTGAAGTCTCTAGCATTCTCAGAGCTTCACCTACTCCAGGAGAACTTGTTCTGGAACAAGTGCAGGAAGAAATTAGAGAAGGATCAACTTTACAGGACTCTGTCTTGGAGGTTTTTGTCCTTCTTTTTGATGAGCTCGCCAAAATTCGACAAACGGATGAGGTAGCCAAAAGTCAACCACCGGAGATGTCTCAACTGCAGCTCATGGCCACAGAAGTGGCAACTCAATGGAAAGAAAAGATAACTATGGAAGCACCAAAATCATCTCTCGAGGCCTTAGCCTTTCTTCTGTTCATCATGGCATATGGATTAAAGACACTGATCAACGAAGAAGAAACTGCTCTACTTGCTTCTTCCATTGCTCAATACGAGCAGGCTCCAAGACTCTTTAAATATCTGGGTCTCAACCCTGTGATCCGAGGTTAGTTTTGTAGCCGTGAGATAAAGACATAAAAGACTAGTGAAGTAAGGTTAACTCTTGAATCTTTTGCAGAGTATGTTGAAGAGCTCATCAAGAAAAGCCAATATCTTCCTGCGGTCAGGCTTATATGTTTGTTTAAGCTTAATAAAGTGTCATCATTCTCACCCTCGGAGCTCTTAAAGAAAGAGATCATCAATTTCAGACGGTCTGCACTGGGAAATACATCCACTGAATCCTCTCAGGTTTGACACTTTTGTTCACTCACCTGATCTTGTCACTGATTGATTTAGAGATAATCAGTCTGTGTATGGTTCATCCTTTAGGCTAAATGGAAAGATGGTCGAAGATTGAGAGCTATACTTGAGCTTGTGGCGGATTATAAGCTTGAAATAGATCTACCAGGTGTCCTCATCGCCAAGCTCATGGTTCAAGGAGAAAGGTTACCCCCTCTACTTCGTTGCTCAATCGAGGTCTCCTCCTCATCAAACCCACAAGCTGCGTTGAGGAAGAAACAGTTGGAACAGACGAAAACTGTGCTTATGAAGCATAATGGTGTAAAGGAGGAGAATCACGGTAAGCTTTCTCATCTATCTCTTTCCCTTGATAAATGACAAACTGTCTGGTTCTATTTATAGATTGATTGTTTATTGGAGTTTCAGGTACAAGTTTGCCAGTTTGTTCATCTGATGTTAATTCCACCAATGAAACATCTAAGTCCATGCATCCTCCAGTCGTTTACACATATCAGAGGTGAGGGAATTGAAGAAAAGGTTGAACTCAGAGGAGGGATTGCTAACTAGTTAAGTGTTAAAGTAACCGTAGTTATATGACTGTGTATGAGTTAAAAACAAATCTTATTTGCATCTGGTAATGTTATGGCCTGTGAGGCTAACTAGTAGAAACTAAACAGAGAGTGCGACTCGTTTAGGATGGTAGGTCTTTAGGCGCTGGTTAGATCGGTGTCTCAGTTGTTTCTATCTGGCTCGAACCTTTGATTATATCATCGTCTTGTTTTTGGTAAATGTGAGCTTCACGGCTTAACTCTTTTTTTTTAAAACCACAAATAACATTGCAAAAATCTCATAGGCTTAGTTATTAAAAGTTGGGTGTAATGAAAGGGAAAATCAATTTTTTGTTTTTTCAAGTCTTGTAAATTCGTGGAATTGTGGAAAATGTCTTTAGTAAAGGAAGAAAATTTACCATAGATTTATTTTTATTGTGGAGCTCATAACAATTTGGAGATCAAAAATATATAAAAAGCTATACTGTATCACGATACAAAAAAAAATTAAGATCATTAAGGAAGAGAAGAATCCCGAAGCACCATTTATATAACCAATTGCGTTGAATGTATCAAAACTATAAAATTAATAGACACAAAATTTCCTCACTTTACTACTTATCAATATTCGTATGAATGTGTGGAAAATAAAATGGTTCAGGAGTATTTGGATAAAAAAATTATTTTCGTTATTACTAATTATCATTTTGCTAAAATTCTTCGTTGCCGTAAAAGATTTTCAGCTTTGAAGGTGTAACAGACTAGCAGCTAGTAGGACTCTAGGGCTTGCCTTGGAAAAATTTAAAGAAAATATAATAAAATAAATTTCCCTCTTTTTAATTTTTCATTTCCCTCTTTTTATTTTTTCATTTCCCTCTCCGTTCATCATTTTCTCCCCGACACCATTCAAATTTAGGGTTCTAAAATTTTGTTTCTTAAATCGTTCATTGAACCAAATCTCGATTCGTCTCGTCGTGCACTTGGAGCTTCTGGGTATGTCGACGGCTTCTGGGATTTTCCCCTTTTATTCTAGGGTTTAGTTTAGCCTCGTTTTGATCGGAACTTACACATGCACCTTCACAATTCATCTGTGCTCTCGAGCTGCTAAAATTGTACCTAGTGTCCCTGGAGATGTAGTTTTTTCTCAGATCACAAGAGTCTATTTGCATTGATCTCGCTGTTTCCAGTTAGACCAACCAATCGTCCGTACGATTTCGTTTCTCCTTAGTATTTAGCTGCTGGCTTTTCCATTATGTAATTGCATTTCCGTCTAATAGGTGTGATTTCGATCGTTTTGAATATCTCTGGGACTTGGTTTGATGAATCTCCTCTAAGTTATTTCTTGTGTTTTTGGGTTCTGCAGGCTTAAATCCTCTCGGTCCAGATTTTCAAGCCTATTGGATTTATTTGTGCGATGAAGGATGGGTGCTTTGTTCACAGATCTCACTATTCTGGTATCTGAAATGGTAACCATTAAGTATAGTTTTGCTTACACTTAGTGCTAGAGTGATGGATTTGGATTAGGAACCGATTGGTTTATAAAAATCTCAGTTCACTTAAATTTGTGTATGCAGGGACTCTAGAGTTATCGGTTCCCTGACTATCTTTGGCTGATTTTTGAGGTTTGGTTTTTAAGAGGGTTTTATCGCTGCAATGGAATGCAACAAAGAAGAGGCTGCAAGGGCGAAAAAGTTAGCAGGGGAAAGGATGGGGGCCGGTGATTTTGTTATGGCTCATAAACTTGTTACCAAGGCTCAAAGACTCTTCCCCGAACTCGAAAACATACTCCAGATGATAGCCGTCTGTGAAGTGCATTCTTCTGCAGATAAGAAAATTAAAGGGCTCGACAATTGGTATGGTATCCTTCAGGTCCAGCCTTCTGCTGATGCCGCCACGATCAAGAAGCAATACAGAAAGTTTGCCCTGCTTCTCCATCCGGACAAGAACAAGTTTCCTGGTGCAGAGACTGCTTTCAAGTTGGTTGGAGAAGCAAACAGATGGCTCTCTGATCAGATAAAACGGTCTCAGTATGATGTCAGATACAAATCCCATTCACTTTTTGCTAGCAAAGAGTCGAATGCAAACTCTGGTCGCAACTTTTCATCCGCAAACGATGCTGCAGAGAATATTGCTAGTGGATACACGTTTTGGACGTGTTGCAGAACCTGTGGCCAGAGATATAAATACTTGAAACATTATATCAACCAAGTTATGTACTGTTCCTCTTGCCGGAGCTCTTACCTTGCCTGCAACATCGGGTGTGATGGGGTGCCATCTAGTACTTCAACCACTGGTGTAAAACAATTTCGAGATCGAGAGATGCATTATACGTCTCGGCAGCATCCTTTTACAGGAGCAGAATCAGGAAGTTCAGCAGCTGAGATGAATAAGAATGGAACAGTCAGAGGGAAACTCAACAAGAGGAATCAGCAAAATAAGAAAAGAGGTGCTGTTGACAAGGAACCCGAGAAAGATGAGGGTTGTAAGGAGAGTGACGCTGCAGGAGGAAACCCCCAGAAAGATGAGACAAGTACAAATAATTTTGCGGAAATACCTAAAGCTGATGTATTGAAGCGGCAGCCTGAAGTAAAAGAACCAGAGACTAGTGCAGCAGCTGAGATGGATAAGAATGGGACAGTCAGAGGGGAACTCAACGAGATGAATCAAGAAAATCAAAAGCGAGGTGATAGTGACAGGAAACCCGAGAAAGATGAGGGTTGTGCAGAGAAAGACGCTGAAGGAGCAAGACCCCAGAAAGGTGCTGAAATACCTGAACCTGATATACTGAAGCCGCAGCCTGAAGTAAAAGAACCGCAAACTAGCGCAGCAAAGACAATGCCTGATTTATCAGCTCCAAAGATGAATCAGGCAGCCAAAAAGAGGAGAAAAGCTGTTGAGGAATCCTCCATGAGTCTTGAAGTTGATGGCTCTGATGCTGCTGTGGATAAAACAGACACGGATGAATATAATAAGAGGAAGTCCTCAAGGAGAAAGCCGCGGGTTTCTTGTGCAGAGAGGAGAGGCAGTGGTGATTTTGTAATCCCTCCGACAAAAAAGACAAAATCAGGTTGTGAATTTGAGTCTGATTTTAATACAAAGCAAACGGATGAGGATAACAAGTCACCTGAACTTGCTGATTCAGGTTCACATGCCCACAATGGAATACCCAAGAAAAGTTCAAATTCTGGAAAGAAAAATACCTTGTCAGCCAAAAACAAAGACAGTGAAGGCTGTGATCGTAATGGAGAAGACGCAGCTTTGTCAAGCAAGATGGGAGAAGTTAAAAATGGATACAAAGCTAATAAAAATCCTAATACGCTGGATATACCCGATCCAGAATTTAGTGTGTTTGAAGACGAACGGAAACCAGAAAATTTTGCTGTCAATCAAGTGTGGTCTATCTGTGATTCTAGAGATGGTATGCCACGGAGATATGCCCGGGTAAAGAAAGTGCTGGCTTCCGAATTCAAGCTGCGAATTACCTACCTTAACCCTGTTCGGGAAAAGAATGACGAAAGTATTATTCCAGTTGCATGGGGAAAGTTCAAAAATGGAGAAACTATGGACGTTGAGAACCGCTCAATTTTTTCAGCTCAGATGCTTCATTCGGAATGCAACAGGGTTATTTCCATATATCCAAGGAAAGGAGAAATTTGGGCTATGTTCAGTGATTGGGATGAGGAATCGAACACTCTGGAAAAGCATAAATTACCATATAAGTATGACTTCGCGGAAATTGTGAATGATTTCAAGGAAGAAGGTGGTATTGGAGTGGCTTATTTGGGAAGAATTAAAGGGTTTGTTTCTCTATTTCGCCGGGAGGCGAAGAATAAAGTGTGTCAGATTCAGTTTACTCCAAAAAAGATGCTTAGATTTTCTCACAAAGTTCCAGCAGTCAAAATGACTGGAATGGAGAAAGAAGGTGTTCCAGCTGCCTCATATGAACTGGACCCGGCTGCATTGCCAAAATATATCTTTCAGGTTGATGCGGTTAATATGGAGATGGATAGTGAGACCATGAAAGGAAAGGCGGATGGCCCTTATCCTGAAGATCCGAAGATTGAAGTGAAGGCCAAGCCTGTTCAAGAGGTCGCTCCATCCCCAAGGAAACGTCGAAAGTCTGATGATGGTGGCGAATGCAGTAATCGTGATAAGGTTTTTTCAACATCTGTGTCGTTTGAGGAAGTCAAAGGCGGAACCAGCAGAACCAATGATCATTCTTCTTGTCAAGTTAATGAAAAGGGCAAACCGAACGAGTCCAGAAAGAGTCGGGAGGCGTCAAATGCCGTGAGACTGCGAAAATCTCCTCGTGTTCAAACAACTCCAAGCCAACAAAGAGATGAGAAGAAAAGTGCTAAACAAGGCGATAAGATGAATACCTCAAAGACAAGTGATAAGGGTGTCGTGACTAATTCTTTGGGAATAAAAAAGTTGCGCAAAGGCATACAGCAACAGGTAGAAAGTCAGGTGGGAAAAAGCTCGAAGAAAAGAGGACGCAATGGTGAACTACCGTCTCGGTCTGGGTCCAAGCAGAATGATTTGCCAACTCAGTTGGATGGTTCTACTAATGAGACAAGTCCTGTGCCATCAAGTTGCAAAACACCGCAAGGAAATGCCTTTGACTTCAAGAACCAGAGATCTGAAGATAAATTCCAACGTGATCAGATATGGGCTATTTATAGCAATGACAAGGGAATGCCCACAAAGTACGTGAAGATCAAGAGAATCCAGCACAAGCCTGAATTCATGATACACGTGGTCCATATGGAGCTGTATCCGCCATGTACAGAAGCCGTGACCCGCCCAGTGTCATGTGGGGAATTCAAGTTGGATACAGGAAAACCCAAAATTCTTCCTCGAACCAGCTTCTCACATGAGGTCAAACCTATTGACAGTGAGAAGAAGAAGAAGATAGTCAAAGTATACCCAGGGGAAGGTGAGATCTGGGCTCTCCGTAAGAAGTGCGATAGCACCGAAGAAGAACATGATATTGTACAAGTGGTGCAAGGTTACGGTGAAGGGAAGAGCGTAGAGGCGGTGGCTTTGACTGCTAATGGCTCTAGCTCTCTATACATAATCCAGAGGAAGCATGGGTCTAATGCGGCTTCGTTAGTGATCCCAGAGGCGGAAATGAGTAGGTTTTCTCATCGGATTCCGGCTTTTAAACACGAGAAGAGGACAACACGGCTTGTTGACGGAGTCTACTGGGAGCTTGACCCTGCAGCAATTCCAGGTCGCACCATTGTCATAGACTCGTAGTCATAGATTATGTGTAGCCAAGTTTGGTAGTTGTCGAGAAAAATATCAGATTATAATATTCTCTTTTGACTGGAGAAGAAGGGTGTTTGCAGACGATTGTATGTAGCTGCTGATAACTTTCGATATAATTAACATCGCATTCAATAGCTCAAATCTGTTGAAAATATCGCATATTTGTTTTCTCAACTCAGTCAGTGTCAAAAGAGGTAACTATTCCGATTTCGGCTTTGATTTGGAACAAGTAGACGGTCTTGACGATAAAGGGAAAACAATCTCACAAACGTTCTGGAAACTTCCTCTATCATACAAATTCCGTTTCGCTATAGCTTCGGCTTTGGCCTCTGCTTCATCATCATGGGCAGAGGATCTTCCACAAAGCCCTAAGCACTTGGGTTTCTTCAGTTCACAATATTGCGTTCCAGCCGCAGCGCTTGCCTTTGCTTCACTCAGCTTCTTCCTCAAGCTTATGTACTCTCTCCACTTAAATGTCTATATCGAAAAACAAAAACAAACCCGCAAACATGCTACTTAGAGTTATAGGGAGAGAGAAGATATGATATATAATTCGCAGAGGCTGAAAAAGTTACAAACCTCATTAGTTGTTGTGTTGGTTAAGCAGAGTCTTGAGTGGTAAGCAAAGAAGCCAGCGAGGAGGAGAGAAACAATGGCGAGAAACACCATCATAAGGATTTGGGTGTTGTATGTACCAACTAGCCACTGTTTCCAAGATATAGAAACTTTTAATATACTATTAGATTTTCACATATGAGCCACCAGAAAGATTGAGAATCAGTTAGTTTAGCTACGTCTACTTGCCTGTAAAACTCGAGGAGCCAAGCTGCGGAAAGAATTCTCTACGCCGTAATAGACTGCAGAAAAGACAAAGAAAAACCAGAACAGGAATCAAAAAGGATAACGAAAACACTGAAACTAAATTTAGGAAGATATGATCGTTAGCAGAACAAGGGTATGTTTGATGTGTACCTGTTAAAATATGTACAACACGGAGTTCTTTTACTCGCCCGGCGAGAAGAAACCCAATGGCTACTGTTCCGTATAAGCAAAGAAGGAAATGCCTAGAAATCACTAAAGAAACATTTAGTTAACATAAGAACATAGAAAAGATGAGGACACAACACGACGTCATGAAAATTTCCATGTCAATTCAAAGAATGAAAGCTCACCAAAAGAGGAAAGCCATGAAATATCTGGTATTCCTTTCTCCAATACAGTTATTCTGAAACAGGTAGAGGAAAGCTCACATCAAGATGCATGTTGATATGAAATGAACAGAATATAAAAAGAAGGAATAGAGCATGGTGGCATAAGAACAAACCATCCACCCACAGTGATGGTCAAACCGAGCAACACAGCGGTTGCATATGCTGCAATGCTTGGATCTAGCAGGCCTGGATGAGGGAGTAAAAAGTTAGCATAAATCATATATGTTGTTTAATTAGCTTACCAAGGGATGTCCATGCACTCACTTTGGGATTTTACACGTCGAACATTCTCTCTCGGAGTAAATGATATCATCATAGGGGTAAGCAGAGACGTACTGTGAAACATTCGCAGCGTTCACGGTACCTGGATCAGAAAAGCTGGTTAATAAGAAAAGTATGACACCGATGATAACAGCCAGAAAGCTCGTGTACCTACAACACAAAATACAATGATTTTGAGAGGATAAAAGTGGATTGCACATATAAATTCCGGAACTGAAAAGTAAAAGAACTCTTACTTGTGAACATCGCCAATATAGTATCCAGGTATATAGATGAAGGAAGATTTTGCAGTCAAAAAGTATATTGATCCAATAATGGCTATGTATATGATCTACAAAAACAAAAAATGGAGTAGAAAGTATGGTTTATGGAAATCTGATATTGAGTAAGATGTAAAACAACTAAATCAAAACCCAAACTATATCCACCAATCACAGGTAAGCATTCAGACTCCTTGTTCACACTTCCTATAATGAGTATATCTCAATTTCACGAACAAAGCACTCAAAATCCTCTTAAAATCAAGTATGAATCAAATATACTAATCCACAGCTATGGGATTCATCTGCTACATAAAAGGATCAAAAAAAAAAAGTAAATCGAAGAAAAATACAAACTTGCAATATCGGATTAGGGCGCTCGCAGCAGAAATGCTCCACCGTTAAGATCACGTCCGTACCCTTGGAACCAAACACCATTCCGACAAACCTCCTGAAACGCAGGACAGAGCACGATCAGAGGAACCATACATCAAAGCAAAGGTCAATGAGGAGGTGGGAGGAAGAGTACAGTAAGTAATCGTAGGCGCCGAATGTGAGGAAGTAGCGTATCCATTGAAAAGGTGTTCCTTTGAAGATTGGCCAGTGACCGCAGAGGAAAGAGATGACCACCGTTAATGTCACCATCCCGTGAACAACCAAAAGCCACTGTACCGCCATTTTCGTCGTCTCCCTCCGATCGTCGAAAGTCAAATTCTTTTCCTTTCTCTTAGTTATTAGTTAAACCCAAATTACATTTGTTGTCTCTGCTGCTTCCTCGGAACAGTGACAGAATATTAGGGGTTATTTTGCAAATTAGGTAAAATAAAAGACTTCATTCTTAAAAAAAAAGAAAAAGAACAAACTTTCGTTCTTCTTACTTGGCCTGGAAAAGAGCAAATCGAGCAAAGCACAAAAGTACTCGAGAAGGATTTCAACAACTATGTAGAAATCTCTCTCTTTCCTCAGTTGGAATAAGCTTTGATATTGCAAAAGAAAATTTGTGGAATATACTTCCTAAGAATAGTATCATCTCATCTGTAGTGGAATAATATTCTGAGATATCATTTGGAACAGGTTTCACATTCATCCCCCTAAAGGCATTCAGCTAATCGCACCACTGTCAAACAAAATACTATTTATTCCTTCTCTTACGTTAGCAGAGCACACAACATACTAAAAAGCACATGTTTTAGCAAAAAGAGAGCAAGTACCCATTCCTCATTTCATGATATCCCTTTGTAATGAAACTCATGATACATTGTACCTGTTGTCTCGATCAATACAAAGGCTCATGTTTGACAAAACAAACTAAGCAGAAAAGACACAGATCCATTTCCTTGCGAATCCTGAACATTTATAACATATTATTATTAGAAAGAAAAAAACACATCAGCCTTGCAGTAAACACAAACCAACACTATGGCTCATCTCCTCTTCTTTAACCTTAGTAGTTTCAAGACAATCTCTAGGAATAGCGGCAGGGTCTAGCTCGAAAGAGCCAGCTGGGACTCCTTTTTTCTCATCTTCAGTCAATTTAAAAGATGGAACTCTATGCGAGAATCTAAGCATCTCATCAGATGGTATCATTATTTCCAATACTCCATGTTGCTCAGAAAGTTTGTACACTGACGTGAATCCTTCCACTCTCCCTAGATAAGCCACTCCAATGCCATCATAACTGTCCAATTCAGACACGACTTGGACAAAGTCGTATCTATACGGACGCTTGTGCTGCTCCCTGTGACTGTTCCAATCTCTGAAAAGGGCCCATGTCTCCCCTTTTCTCGGGTTTATGATGGTGCCATTTCTGCCACCTCTGATGTGTTGCATCTCATGAGAAAACATTAAGTGGCTGCATACGGTTTTTTCTCCATGTTTGAATGCCCCACAAGCAATGGGAAGTGATTTTTCATCTTCTGTGGTTTGTTTTGATTCAAGCCATGTCACCCCCACTCTCAGATGATGTTTCAAAATATTCCTGATCTGAGCATAGTATCGAGGCATGTGATCTGAAGGATCGTATAGAGCCCATACTTGTCCCACAGCGAAAGAGCTCATTGTGCTGTTAAAATCGTTAAAATCCGGATCAGGACAACTGTATGGCTCAGGATCCTCATCAGCTTCATCATCTATGCAGAAAACTTCATAGACCTCTCTTCCCATCGCTTTACTTGCAGTTGCAGATGCAGGATCAGAACTTGTCATCCCATATAGCACGCAATCCCAATCTGTTTCCTTCTCTTTATCATCATGGTTGTGTCCTCTAATGGGTTTGTGCTTGTTTCCAGGGTGAATGAGAGAATCGTCATCTCTATCCTTATCTGCCGAAAATGAAGGCTCAAATTCATCCCTGGATCTCTTACGAATCTCTGCTTGTTTTGATCGTTCATCCAATTCTTTCTCCTTCCGTACAAGCACTTCCTCTCTTTCTTGAAGTCTCTCCTCGTTTAACTCAAGAGACTTGCTCTTCACTTTAATCTCTCTGGACACTGCGTCTTGTCTCAGTTGGAGCAAGATAAGCTCCTTCTGCCACGAATCAAGTTCCTGTTTTCTCACTTCAAGCTCTCTCATTGCCTCTTCAAGTTTCTTCTCCTTGAGCTCAAGAGACTTGCTCTTTACTTCAATGTCTCTGGCGTCTGCGTCTTGAAACTTGATTTCCTTCTTCTCCAGCTGAAAAGATTTCTCTTTCATGGTCTCATCAAACAAGCTAAGCTCCTTTTGCCTCGCTTCAAGTTCCTCTTTCCTCACTTGAAGCTCTCTCATTAGCTCTTCAAGTTTCTTCTCCTTGAGCTCAATAGAATTCATCTTCACTTCAGTCTCTCTGGAATCTGCGTCACGTTTCAGCTGAAACTGCTCTTCCCTCTTCTCCAGCTCAGTAGATGCCTCCTGGACTGTCTCATCAAGCAAGGTAAGCTCCTTCTGACTCACTTCAAGTTCATGTTTCCTCACCTCAAGCTCTTTCATTAACTCTTCATATTTCTTTTCCTTGAGGGAAAGAGACTTGTTCTTCACATCCATCTCTCTGGCCACTTCGTCTTGTTTCAGTTGAAACTTGTCTTCCTTCTTCTTTAGCTCATTAGATTTCTCCTTGATGGTCTCATCAAACAAGCTAAGCACCTTCTGCCTGGCGTCAAGTTCCTCCTTCCTCACTTGAAGCTCTCTCTTTAGCTCTTCATGTTTCTTCGCCATCGAGTCCTTAAGCAATTTATGTTGCGCCGTAAGTTGAGAAACCACTTCTTCGGACTGCATCTCAAGAACCAATATCATCAAATTTGCTTCCAGAGACTGTTTAAAATCAGAATCCTTTTGTTTCTTCTGCAGCTCCAAGGCCAGTTTCCTTACAGACTCCTCCTTACACTCCATCATCTCCTCGTATTCTTTCCATTGACGCGAGAAATCGAGAACCCCTAAAGCGTTCTCTGTAACATGAATCATGAAACGTTCTACTAAATCTTGTTCCATGGCGACCCTAAGTTTAGTCCCACAGAAAAAAAGAAAAAAGAAGGCGAAGTAAGAAATCAAGTCAGAGAAATCATTGACCGGTTACAAAAAAATTAAAAATCAAATAAAGAAACTAACCGATGTGCAGAACCTTCAGTTGGCAACGGTACTGGACCCTGCTCCGGCGTACCTCGCGGTGGTGACGAAACCGGTTCCATGGTGATCGAAACCAAAAATCTTAAAGGGCGTGCGAAAGGAGGAAGAAGAAGAGTTAAGATCTGAGAAAAGAAAAAAAAGCTTTTTTTGTTATAAAAGAGAAAAATTTAGGGAGAAGGGAGAAAGGCACTTCTTTGCCGGAAATGGGAGGGAGAAAGAAAACACAGAGCATTCTTATTTCGTGTCTGAAAACAATGCTTTTAATTTATGACCGTTAGATCAAACTAAGAACCGATGGATGGATTGTGACTTCAGAACGACGTAAAATTTGCGTGCTTTTGACTGTGGACTGTTGTACTGTGTGTTGTGTTGTACCCATTTGATTGGCTCTCAATACAAATTTCATTGAGATGATAACTTTGACATAAGTAAAAAAAAACTATTGACCTCCAATTCTTTTTTTCTTTTTTTTTGGGTCAAAACAATCTTATTTCTTGTTAAAGTTTTGCATCAAATGAACTTTGACATAAGTAAAAGATTTCCTTTCACACTAGTAAAAAAAAACCTTTCTTTCTTGTCCGTGAAGTATCAGAAGAAGTAATTTTTAACGTCTCAGACAGCAACTCAAGATGAACAAGCAAGCACAAGTACTTCACCATGGATCCAATTGGAATAAGCTTTGCTACTGCAAAAATGATCATAATGAATCAATGATATTATGGTCTGGAGTAGAGGTTGAAGCGGAAGCACATGAACTGCGTTATGCCTTCAAAGCATCTCTTCTCTCTACACTAGAATAATATAATATCATGTCGTCTTCCTCATGGAGTCAAAACAAGTACTGAATCTTCTGAGATAATTGAACAAGCTGCACACTCCTTCCCCTAAAGATATTCAGCTACTGCCAATCTACATCAAACAAGGGATATTCCTTCTCTTACATTAACAGAGCACAAAGTACGAAAGCAGATGTTTTAGCAAGGAGAGCAAGAATCCACTCTATCAAAGGCGCATGTTTGACAAAAACAAAAACACACAGATATTTATGTACATATAATCCCTTGTAATGGATTCATGATCAATACAGAGTCGCATGTTTGACAAAAACAAAAAACACAGGTCCAGTTCCTTACATCTTCTACGTACATAAATACCTAAACGGATTAAAACAAAGCCAGTGATCACATCATCAGACCTGCACCTAACTCAATTATGGCCTAATCTTTTCTTCTCTAACCTTAGTAAGCTCCAGGAATAGCAGCAGGGTCTAGCTCGAAAGATCCAGCAGGGACTCCTTCTTTCTCATCTCCAGTCAATTTAAAAGATGGAGCTCTATGCGAGAATCTAAGCATTTCATCAGATGATATCATAATTTTGATGATTCCATGTTGCTCGGCATGTTTATACACTGATGTGAATCCCTCCACTCTGCCTAGATAAGCCACTGCAATGCCTTGATCATTGTCGAATTCGAATTCGACTTCGACGAAGTCGTATCTATAAGGAGGCCCGTGCTGCTCCTTGTGACTGATCCAAGTCTTGCTCCAATCTCTGAAGAGGGCCCATGTCTCCCCTTTTCTCGGGTATATTACGGTGACATTTTTGCCACTTTTGATGTGATGCATCTCGTGAGAAAGCGTCAGCTGGCTTTGGATCTCTGAATCTCCATATCTGAATTCCCCACAAGCAACGGGAATTGGTTCCTCATCTTCTGTGTTCAGTACTGATTCGAGCCATGTCACCTCAACACTCTGCTGAGGTTTCAAAATTTTCCTGATCTGAGCATAGTATCGAGGCATATGATCTACAGGATCATACAGAGCCCATACTTGACCCACGGCGAAAGATCTCGTTGTGTTGTTAAATTCGTTGAAGTCTGGATCAGGACAAATGTATGGCTGAGGATCCTCATCATCTACGCAGACAATTGCATACGCCTCTGTTTCCTTCTCTCCATCATCACGGTTGTGTTGTTTATGCTTCTTTCCAGGGTGAATAAGAGAACCAGCATCTCTACCCTTCTCTGGCAACACCGAAGGCTCATATTCAAGCCTAAATCTCTTACTGTTCTCTGCTTGTTTTGGTCGTCCATCCAATTCTTTCTGCTTTCCTACAAACTCTTTCTCACGTTCTTCAGGTCTCTTCTCCATTAGTTTAAGATACTTCCTCTTCACTTCAATCTCTCTGGCTTCTGCTTTTTGTTTCAGTTGAAACTGCTCTTCCCTCTTCTCCAGCTCAGTCAATTTCTCCTTCATGGTCTCATCCAGGAATATAAGCTCCTTCTGTCTCGCTTCAAGTTCCTCTTTCCTCGCTTGAAGCTCTCTCGCTAACTCTTCATGTTTCTTCTCCTTTAGTTCAAAAGACTTGCTCTTCGCTTCAATCTCTCTGGCTTCTGTGTCTTGTTTCAGTCGCAACTTCTCTTCCCTCTTCTCCAGCTCAGAATATTTCTCCTTGATGGTCTCATTAAGCAAGCTAAGCTCCTTCTGCCTTGCATCAAATTCCTCTTTCCTCACTTGAAGCTCTCTCATTAGCTCTTCAAGTTTCTTCTCATTTCCCTCAAGGGATTTGCTCTTCACTTCAAGCTCTCTGGCTTCTGCGTCTTGTTTCAATTGAAACTTCTCTTCCCTCTCCTCTAGCTCATTCGATTTCTCCTTGATGGTCTCATCAAGCAGGCTAAGCTCCTTCTGCCTGGCTTCAAGTTCCTCTTTCCTCACATCAAGCTCTCTCTTTAGCTCTTCATGTTTCTTTATCGTAGAGTCCTTAACCGATTTCTCTTGCGCCTTAAGTTGAGCAACCAGTTCTTCGGTCTGCATCTCAAGAACCAATATCATCAAATTTGATCCCAGAGACTGTCTAACATCAGAATCCTCTCCTTTCTCATGTAACACACCTAACTTTTGAACGATAGAAACCTCAAGCAAGTCCATCTTTTTCTCTTTCTCTTCAACCGTCCTCAGTCTCTCTTCCTTCTTCTGCAGCTCCAGGGCATGTTTCCGTACAGATTCCTCCGTCAACTCCATTTCCTTACTATATTCCTTCCATTGACGCGTGAGCTCAAGAACCGATGAAGCGCTCTCTCGAACCTTACTCATGAAACTTTCTCCTGAATCCCGATCTATCGCCATGCTTCTAAAACCTTCAACCCTAAGTTTAGTCCCCCACAAAAAAAAAAGAACGAACGAAGAAATCAACAATCCGGTCACCGGAGATCAAAAACTATCGGAAAAAAAATACCTATGCAAATCAGATAAATCTATCGACCGGTTCGAGAGAACCAAAATCGCAAAAAAAACTAACCAATTCTCAAGTCCTCCAGTTAGCGACTGCCCTGGGTTCTGCTCCGGCGTATCTCGTGGTGGTGAAGAAGCTGGTTCCATGGATCAAAACTTAGTTTTTAGCTAAAAAAAACAAAACTTTTAAGGTTGTGCAAAATTAATGATGAAGAAGAAGAGATGAGATCTTTCCTTTTTTTGTAACTTTTGTATAATGACATATAGAAAAGAAGAGAGAAAGACACTTCCTTACTAGAAATGGGAGGGAGAAAGAAAACACAGATCATTCTTATTTCGTGTCTCTAAACAATGCCTTTGATTTATGACCGTTGGATCAAATTAAGAGATATCAGCCGTTGGATTGTGAATTCAGGATGGAAGTCAGATTGCTTTTAACCGTGACACACTGTTAGGTCGTATAAAGTTCATTGAGATTATATAACTGCGACCTCCAACTTTTGAAGTTTAGGGTCAAAACATTCTAATGAACTTTTGCTTCCGTATCTCATTTATAGTTAAACTTTTGCATTTCTTTTTATAAAGAATCACTATTTTAATCAAATCAAATGAACTCAAACAATAGATAGATAAATAAAAGAGTTCTGAAAAACTAATTATTGAATAATCTTACAAAGAAACCCAATTCACAATCCCACACTTTCACCCAAAATTCATCTTCTGTCTGTATCAAGGATGGTCTAGAAGCAATCAAATAAACAGAAGAAGCTGAAAGACCATAGCGAATGCCAAAAGAAGGCTCGTAAAAAAACAAAGAAACTCCAACAAAAGATCGATCAAACTCGATCACTGGATGTTAACGTTCAACTTTTGCTTCATTAATCCTTTCCGCAACATCTTCAAGGAAGAAGAAAGAAGAAAAGCAAAGATAAATCAACGCAGCGATTAAAAGAAAAGCAAGATAATTGCATTCAGGTGCATGCAGCTTTTGATAAAAAGTTTTGCGTATTGGGCAAAAAATGGGAAAGCTCCTCAAAGTTGTTTACCTTTTATATCTCTTTTTGGAACCACAGGGACAAAGTGCATTGCGGCTGATCTGCCCACTTTTGGCTAAGTTCGATCTCGCCATATCCATCGGGGTTGTCCCCATCATTTTTTGCAGCTTCAATACACCAAGATAACACATTTAGTGTCAGATAAACAGGCCATGATCAGCTTAGTGGATGTAGCACAAAGGTAAACAGTAAACCAACCGGCAATTGTCTGCATGTAAAACATAGTGCAAGACAACTCCCACCACTGAATATCAAATCTAACCAATCATTCAAAACAACCAAGTTACAAACCAGTTCTTGTTATAGTAAGGGCCTGTTCTTGAGCCGAGGATCAGTTTAATGTAGATACATTAAGTTTGTTTCGAGGATGAAGATATAGCGGACACTTGATGAAGAAATTTTAGTAACAGAAACCAAAAAACTAATAATTATAATACGCTTGATCGAAATGGTTTAAGAGAGAGTGTCCAAGCAATGTTTTAAGCCTAAGAAGATAAAGGTCATGCAAACTGCCCCATCCAAAGGAGGTCACCGATCTAAAACGCAGAATGTGTGTATAAAGTGAGAAGAAAACCTCTCCCATATTCTTTGGTAATGGTTTGCCTCCTTCTTTCAACTCTGCCATCTTCTTGTGAGCTTGCCTGGCCCAAGTAAACTTGGACAGCGTATTCTCCACATCCGTTATGGTGCAATTGCAATGTTTAGCCGCATCTTGCTTTTGACTCGCTTGGAGATTCTACACATGAAGAAACCTAGTGCCACAGTCAAGGGATTGACCAGCAAATTGCTTTTTGTTTTGTAATATGATGTTAAGCATATATATGCGTATGCTAAGAAAAGAACCAACCTCTCCTGTAGCATCACGAGCTCCGAGATACCTAATAATGGCTTCTTGTTTCTCGAATGCGTCTGCGAAAGTGGCCTCGCTGCTTCGACCCACAATGTACTGCTTGAATTTCCCTAACCTTTTAGCATTCTTCAGTTCATCAGCGAATCCTATCCAAAGAGAAAGGCTTTGATGAGTATATCAATTCATCGAGCAGCAGAGTCCCATTTCTCATATAAATCAAGCGCGCACACACACAAGTTCCATTGTGAGACTTACGGAGAAGAGTGAATTCTTCGACGGGTAGATTTGATTCTTCGACAGGAGTATCTTTATTTCCTGTAAACACACCTTTGATCGAGTCCATCCACCCATGAAGCGTCGCAGTGGAGGTGATGGATCGCTGCTGAGACGGAACTGGAGGACCGCCGGCGCAGCGAGACCCGGAGGTGTAGATCGAATTTGCTGAAGGCGACGACGACCAGATTGGATGAGCTCTTAAGCTCAATATATATTTCAGAGTTGTCGAATATGACATTTTCCTCCCGAATTTTGCTGTCTAATTTCTGAACAATTAGGGTTTTAGGGTTTCTCAGTGTACAAGAACAAGTATGAAAGAAAAAAAAAACCGTTGTTCTTCACCGTATCGGAATCCGAAAACCCTGATCCACAAAACGCCGCGTTTTGATGATGATCGATGCCTGGCTCTTTTATAATCTTCTGTTTGTTTTGGTTTCCTTTTTTTCTTCAGCAAAGAAGTTCAGAGTGACCAAGAGTGCGTTTGAAGCGATTACTAGAGAGAACGGTCGCAGTGGTTTCCTCAGGATGATTCGAGGCTTCCTCTTACTTTCTCTTTCAATCTCTCTTATCAATTTGGTTTGTTAGATCCCGCCGTACATCTCATATAACATCACTTTCGTTATTAAAATTGCCCTTAATGCTAAGAGATAGCTACAGTATTATATCATGAATCTGATTTGTCGAGTTCTGCTTTCAAGAACGAATTAGCAACAACCGTAAGAAGATAACAAACTAGGAGCATAAGATATACGAGACAACTAGTAGTGAACACCATTACAAAACTTTCTTTCAGTGAAAAAAAAGCAAACACTATAAATTTAAACAAGAGCAGAGTAAAACAGATGTACACATTTTTTGTCCTATGCAAAGATTATCTTTCATATACCTACCTGACTGCACTTACTTAGAAATAATCGCAATGATCTTTAGCTCCCTCCTTGATTGTAACATCATCAGATTTTACCGCGCTAGGAAAGTTGAGCTGCTCTCGGAAATAAATGTAAAACGATCTTAGTTAATTCTAATTAATTATGAATGAAAAGGCATTTGATTTTTGAGAGATTACCATTTGTGTGACAAAGAATATTCTTGCATCCTATGCACCTGCAACTCGCGGAGCATCCAACGCCCATCTTTGATAAACATGTCATTGTAAGTTGTAACATCCAATTATTAAGAAGAATGAAAGGACATTGTTCCAAAAAAATTAAGAGTGTTAACAAAGCAAGATGAAGGTGAAACCAAACTTACCAAATAGCACTCACAATATTTCTTTGAGCAGCCTGATTTAATGCAGCTGCATCCTCTCGTGTGTCTTGCTGAAGCAGGAGTATTGCTGTTCTCTTCCTACAGTTGTCAGTTGTAGTATAAACATGAGATACAGAATTAAATGTCACTGTCTCTCTCGTTGCAACAATACTATCATATCAGCAAATCAAGACAAGCTACTGGAGTCTATATTTATTCGTTATGGATCTGAGCTCCTTGTTGATCTCATGATATGTCTTACCCCAAAATCTGTCGCAGAGCCGGATGCCAAGACCAATTTTGGAGCGAAAGCTAATGGGTTGCGAGCTTTAACATTTCGACGAGTTTTCATGACTATGTCTTCATGGATTGGTCTATTGAAACAATTTTGACACGAACAAGGTTCAACACAGTATAGACCAGCAGCAAAACAATCGCAGTACCTGTAACATATGAGGCAAAAGATATCACGTGATATAAGGTAACTTGAAAAAGAAGTGAGAAGAATGATGGTAAGTAAAGAACTTACAGCTTCAAGCATTTTGATTTCCTACATTTACAGCCCTTACAGCTGCCAAGTTCCTCAATCCATTCTCTTTCCATAGATCTCTCACGACCCTCCTCCGTGATTTTGTTGTCACATGAAACCAAATCTCTTTTTTTGGAAACAGGAGTTGCGAATTCATCTTCACCATGTGATAAAACATAGCCATCTTTGGAAGTTAATTTATTTCGGTCACTTGAGACTGAGGTGTACACGAGACCATTGCAGTGCAGGCCAATCGTTCGTGATACAGGTAGAATCTCATCACTCTCTAATTTGAAGGAGTCTTCACACTTTTGAGGACTAGGAACCTTGTTGACAACAGTAAAATCAAGGGGAAGATCGTTGGTGGAATCACGCAAAGGTATCCTTTTGTAAGATCCTCCCAAGCCAAAAGTTAAGCAGCGTCTGCGTATACTCCTTTGCTGCAAGAATCAATTTACAGTTATTACTTATTAGCAAAGGTCTAAGTTTTAATCAATATATTAACTACCAGATGAAAAAATAATTATACTTGATATAACTGATAAAGAACCACCTGAAGTCTAAGTCTCCAAAAACATAACATAAGTTCAGTGACTTTGGGAAAAGTATGCCGCAAAAAGGTAAAGAATGAAAGAAATGTTGCTGTTGAAGTTGATGGAAGAATCAAATTTGTGTACAGCTAAACTAAAATGTAAACTTACAGGCATGACCAAAGCCCACAGCTGAATGAACACAGTGTATACATGAGTAATTAGAAGGTCTGAGAAGACATTCACCACTAAATAAAATCAACAAAAACAAAGAATGTGAAACGTTACCTTGCGACATGGCTGTAGGCCTGTTTCTTCTTTGTCTTCAGCTGCAAGGTTGGATGAACTGCTGAGAGTTATTTCTGGAGCTGCAGCTGCAACTTGCACACTGCAAGAACCTCCAGGATCTACTAGATTCCCTGAATTCTTACAGCAGATAGAAAACTGCTGAGGCGGCCAAGTAAAAGAGTTAATTCTAGGATCCTTGGCCTTTGGAATGTCTTGCTCACCAGACCCAGTCTCAGCTTCCATTTCTTTGGTTTGAAATACTCCATCTATATCGGGATCAAGTTCATTAGGCTGTCTACAAAACTCCTCATATTGCTTTCTCGACCCGACGCTTGCTATGTCATTTTCAGCGTCCATGGGCACTACTTCATGAGAAGAAGTCCTTTGAATATGATCACATCCATCCTTTCCATCTCTCAAAGAATTCGCCAACTCAATAGCTAACTTAACCTGCTCCTTAAATGGCTTGGTTTCAGAAACGTTAGCCAACTGCAGGGGTCTACACTTTACAGTCTCACCAAGGAGGCCTATAGGGCTAGACAGATCAAGAGAACGATGCCTATAGAAGGAAAAACAGTACCAATGTCAGCATTTTAAAAACCCAAACCTTTCTCGTATCAACAAGACAAGTAAAAGAAAAATCAGGATACCTTTTGATGGGAGAGGCGGAATCTCGGTAAGATTCTATCTGCGGTGAACTAAACAGAGATGAGGGAGATGCAAGAGCCAATGATACATTATCAGCGTGTTCTGCCTTTACTGCCTCTATTGGGGAAAGTCCATTGATATACTGGAAAAGTGGAGAATCCTGCAGAGTAACGGTTTAAACAGAGAATCTAGCTAATTGCAACTCGGCTCAGCAACAAAAGGAATGTGAAGAAATACTTATGTAGCGATCCATTTACAGAAAGTTGAAACATATTGTGCTAATCGGAGAACACAGAGGGGCGAGAAACTACAATCGACTCAAATAAGCCAACGAGGACGAGCTTAAACCCTAATTTCGGCCCTATAAACCATGTAAGTTTTGGAGCGAATAGGTTCGATTCGAAATTATACAAGTAATTTCCCGCGAAAACCTTCGGGAAAATAGAAATCTAAACTATGAACAGCTCAATATTAGGAATGAGAGAGAACCTCAAAGTTGCACAAGGAAACGGCGGGGATGCGGTTTTTATCCGGTGTGTCCATTTTCTAAGCGAGTGGTGTTTTATCAAATGAATCGTACTCCACATATCCCCGGCGACTCCTTCCGAACCCAATCAACGAAGCCCTACGAAGAAGAAAGTCGATCGTGTACTGAAGACAGGAAAAAAAAAAAAACTGTGGAGAGATTTCATTAGATGAGGAGCGGGAAAGCGGCAACAAACAAAATATATAATGTTGAAAAGCCGTGGTTTGGTTTCTCTAGGCCCATGGGCTTTTTATTTGACAACTTGGTATCAGTAGAGTTTGTTTTCGCAACTTTAGCTAAATGTTGTTTTCTATAGTATTACTAAAAATCTAAATCCAAACCCAACCCAAGAAACATGATTATTATCGGGTTTAGTTGTAGTTACTAAATTCAATCCAAAAATTTTAAAATATTTAGATGAACTAAATCTAGCATTTTTCATATTTAGATGCACCCGAACAACGCTCAGCCCTAGTACTATTACACATGTTTGTTTGTTTTTACTGGATGGGTCCATTACCCACAGGGACAATAGTGCAAAGGTATTTTTATCTATCACAAATATCAGAACAGAACTTGGTAGACAAAGCAACAACAAAAAAACCAATAAATTTGTCCAAACCGGGTTCCGGTTAGGTGCGTAGGGTGGGGTCCACGTGGCATGGACTAGGAAAGTGATTGCTATAGTATTTGTCATGGCATTATTATTACAGAACTAGACAGAAAGGCAAACATGTGATGATTCCACAAAGACCCAAAAGAAAAATTGTTGAAGCAATAGGAAGCATTATAAAGGACACATCTATGTCTCTCTTACTCATTAGACTTTTCGAGATTCCCCATTTACAAAAAGAGCCAAAAAGAGAGGTGTTATCTGACCAAACGGCAAGCAGTTTCGGAGGTCCTCTTTAAAACTGTACGCAGTTTTTTGGTCAGGTCCCCCACCCATTGAGATATCCAAATCTAAAAGTTTGAATTGACGTATAAAGACTAAAGTTACTCGGCTTGCTCTAAAAGATCTTTCTCTGACTTGACAATCCAAGAGAACTTTGATTTTCTTACAAGCAAGAGTGCAAACTTGAACACTTTTTTGGTGGATATACAATCATAAAACTATGCATAGTCTCAAGTCACGGGTTGGTGTTTCAAATAAGCAGCTTCAAGGTGCAGTTTTTAAACAGCATATGGACAAACCCAACATTCCATTTCCAGTGGTTTAATGATAAGCAAATAAGCACTGTACTGGGAAGTGTTTAAACAAACTCATTAATCCGAAACATTATTCAGGAACATGAACCACTTTGAAGATTTTTTATTTGTTTAACCAAGTGGAAAACTCTACCAAAACCATAAACAAACAAGATGATGTTATACACTGAAAATTTTCAAGTCTTGGATGGATGGTAGAAGCAGCCAAAACAAGGAAATTATTGCAATGTGAAAACTTTAAGAGACATGACTTGCTGATTCGCAGTTTCAGGAATCTTCAAGTACAAACACATGTCTCTCTAGAGTCCGTAGAATACTCTTTATACCTGCATAAACCGCGAACAACTGGATAATGGCATTGGACTTTCTTGAGTTCTGCACAGTGTTACTATGTCTGAAAATGTATGGGCGAGATACAAAACCAATGGCATATGATATGTCCTTAAGGAGATTAAAATGCTTGATACAACTGAATCAAAAACAGCTCCATTGTGTAGATTTAGAAAGAATATCTATGTTGCTATGCAAAACACAGGTCCGATAATCATCTTAGGAGTAACCACTAGCTTCAGCTCAGATCATCATAATCTAATTTTTCCACAAATGAACAGAAGACAACCATAATTGGAGAAAAGAGCATAGGTCAAAGAAACCCGTAATGTAGTTAAAACTCTCCGTTTCCAGTGAGGAACAATATGCACCTGGAGAACAAAACAGAGTATCTGGACAGTTGGTTTCTTGATACAGGATCAAAGCAATCGACTTTGAACAAGAGTCTTTACAAGTCTCGTGTTGAAACTATGACATATGAAACTGATATATACGAAGATCGAGTTCTTCTGGCGATCTCCTTCTGACAAATCGTTTTATAGGGGAAAGAACTATTATGAAACTAATCATATGATAAATAAATTGACAAGAATCAACAGTTCCTTTTTAATCTTTTGTTAGCACTCAAGAGAAAGAAAAGAACTCTCAAAACTTCTTCTTCTCTACTCGTTCTTCCAAGCGTACAGAATCAATGAAAACCCAAAACTTTGAGATTTCGAGCTCGTTGGGACCTGCGTGAAAGACCAGGTCTTTTCAACAGCTTGACAAGTCCTGAACATAAACACGGCATTTCCTGGCGATGATGGCAGCCCGAAGAACCAACTGTGGACGTCCCAGAGAACTTCCACAGAGATCCTGTTGACGATTATAGTATCATTGCCACGGAATTTCCAATGCAGCCGGTTGACCTGCATCAAGGTCTTTCCGTCAACACGAACAATGAGGCAAGGATCACTGAGACTTGTGTCACATTCGATCACAAGATCATGTGTTTTGCCATCACCTGAAAACTGAGCTTTGGTTGCAAACGTTCTCTTACCAAAGACATGTTCTTTCTTGGCAATGAACAGAGCACCAAGAGATGACGACGGTGCAGCATTAGTCTTTTTGAAAGCTTCTTTCCTCATGTCACCAAGAAGAAGAGCCATTTCTTTGTCCACGACAACGCCAACATAGAACCCTTCTAAAGGTTCAGGGCTGGATCCGAATTTTGCAGACGAGAGATCCCAGAAAACATCAATGTTACAGGAATACGCCTCTAGATTCTTGGATCCTTTTCGTTTGGTGAAGAGCCACGGCTTAATCTCGACTTTACACAGACTTCGGTTGCAAGAATCATCAACTCCCACGGTGACACACTGACCCATCAGATTCTTAGTCCATGTGACTGTGATCAAGCAAGTCCTACCTCGGATGCGGCATCGGTAGATGCAAATGACCAGATTCTGGGGAGTCTTTCCGGCGTTAGAAGACGAGGAATCCGTAACCTGGACGCCATTTTCACCAGAGCAAGAAGTAAAATCCCTCATTTCCTATACAGGATTCCAATTACAGTCTCTCTCTCTCTTTCTAACCGGAATATCAACAAACACCTTGTGGGTATGGCCGAGCTGCTAAGAGGATCAGAAACCAAGAATTTGCATCAGATGTTGAGATAGGTTTTAGTAACGGAAGATCGTAAGATGAATAGTTTACCTGGAGCTGATGAGTTTCATCAAAGAAAGAGAAAACCCAATCTCAAAAATGCATCGAAATGAGGGAGATTTGATCTGGGTTTTCTCAAAGGGATCCAGTTTCTCGAAGAAAATTCATCGACCAAGGAGGAAAAGAAGCTAGAGAAAGCCTGAGACTCCGGGAGGGAGAGAGAAGATGCAAAGGCAAATCGCCAAAGTAGAAAGGGAATGAATGTGTGCTATAGTAGAGTCAATTAGACAGAAACAGACAAAAAGGAGACTCTGTTTCACTGTCCAGTTATTTTCAAAAAACGTTAAATAATTACCGAACTTGTTTGTAAAGTACCACATTCCAATTAATTCTGCCGAAAACGACCGTAACTCTGTAAGAAAATAAATAAATATCGGAACAAAATACTTATGATATCTATATAATTACCTTTTTGGGTGTGATGTAACGTTTTCTTTATCGATAGAATTGCCTCGAATTTGTTTAAACAAAACGTTTGTCTACTTGGTATATAGTATCTAACTAGAAAAAGAAATTACAAAGCTATTTGACCTGTATTTAAAGTTAATTGAACAGCATATGCAGTATATAATCAAAATTTTAAGATCAACGCAGATATTCCAACAGAATAAGTGTTTTTTTTTATAAAAAAAGTTACCAAAATTACCTTAACAAACGGAAGCATGGAAGAAATGGCTTTGCAGTTCATTACACGTGTGTTATTCCATGACTAGTTGTCATGCATTTATTGCGCTTCTCTACTTTCTTGAGCTCTCTTTCTGTTCGTTATAGTTTGACTAATTACACTATTTTAGGTGGTCGTTACTAGTTAGAGATAAGAGATTGAATAGTTTTTTCAATTACATGGTTGAAGCATAGGGTAAAAAGCCGAAACAAAGTTTAAACAAACAGTTGAAGCATACGTTTACCAGTCGTAATCGTAATTTAACCAAACATTTTAACTAATTAAATCATCTTTTCATTTGATTATCAATATGGTCTTCATTTATTTTCCTGATTGGAATTTGGACCGACCTGTATCAAGCTAGGTCCCAATTTAACATTATTTTCTTGGGATATGATTCTTTTATCGTACTTTCATTTTCGTTATTAATATTATCGCTGTTGATGTAATTTGTTATATCATACTATTGATTATAAAGTTGATAATTGGTCTCCCTGTCTACTTTGAGTTACGGAACCTTCTAAAAAATGCAAAGAAGTTATAATAATTAACTTGGTTATTATTTCGTTTAGTTAGACGAAAATCATGCTGTGCCAACTTTTACTTATACATATATTCAGTAGTCTATCAAAAATATAACTAAATAATATTCCGAAAATTTTGAGTAAATAAAACCCTGGTCAGAGTACAGATATGAAATGGAAGAACTAGAAAATAAATTGTTACGAAGGAGATCTCTGACCAAAAATTAGTGTTATCAAGGAAATTGCATTTTTATTAAAAAAAATGGCTTCTCATACAAATTGGGCCTTGGCACCTTCAGATAGACCGGCCCATAACTATCCGGGCTTTCATTTCTTAAAGACCCGGCGAAATCGGTTACTCACGGAAGACGAGCATGTTGACACAACGACACCAAATGATTTGGATGGGAAAATAAAAAAGACTTCGCGTTTGCGTTCCTTTTCTGAGAAAATGGGTACAAATATTTTGTTTACAAAAGATTACAAATAGCTCAAAAAAAAAAAAATTATATCTAACCAAATATAAATTGAACTTTTTCTTTCGTACATAGGCAATAAGTATGCTGTTCCTTTTATGTTTTTGTGGTCCTGTGTATGAAATGTTAGGACAGCTCAAATCAGATTTCATATTTGTTTAGTATTACAATGTTGGTAATAAGCTAAACATATCGTTACGTTCAAAATTTCCATTTTTAAAAGTAAGCTTTTTTTTTTTCGTTTGGCTGCATTCTTAAAAATAAGCTAGTTACCCAAAAAAGTTTAAGATTTGATTACGGTTTAGAATTGGCATTAACCGTAATCGGATAGGTTTTAATTATTTTAAACGAAAAGTTTATCCGACTGAACACAGTTAGGCCACAGAGTTTATGCGGAGGGAAAGGAAAGCACATCATCACAACAAGTTTGTTCATCGCTCGTCACTTGCTCGCTTCTTCGTTCTTCCTCTTTTATTTAAAGATTAAACATAAAACCACTGAACACAGTTAGGCCACAGAGTTAGGTCTCCTTTTTCCTTTTTTGTTGTTGTGAAAACCAGACGGAGATAAATCATTTCCTCTTATCTCAGTTGATTGGCTATGGCTTCTTCAATCGTCTTCGCTGCAATCCCGGCTACTGGGTTTCTCTCCGTTCCTCCAGTGAAGACTCGGAGATTTCATGTTAGTTCTTCACTCGACACCGATGTTTCCGACATGAGTGTTAACGGTAATAAACAAAAACAAAATTTGATTTTTTTACTGTCTCCTCTGCAGTAGGTTGATTACTTAGGATGTTTTGGATTTTGGGTAGTTGAATTGGATTCCTTTTTCTTGAGAAAATCTGAAATTCGAGGATTTCACATGGATCTGGATTAAAAGGCTTAGCTTTATGCCACGAACGCTCCGATTTCTGAAGATGATGAGGTTTAAATTCTCAGGAGAACTCCGTGGCTTTTGTTTGTTCCAATCTATTCACTTGATGATAATTTTCGGCATATAGATGAATTATGAACTCTGAAGTTATATGGAAAGCTGAAACTCCTGTGGCTGGTTTATATGACCAAGGAAGATCAATAGCATTTGGAAATGGAGAGTTAGGTCAAGATTTGACAGTCTATCAAAGTTTTCTTTTGTTTATAGAATCGGTTTAGTTTATCCATGGGAAGGGATAGCTGCTGAGGAAAATCTTTGTGCGACTATGATATGGAGTATCATGATTTTCGGTCTTTTTCTTACAGTTTAAACGTGCTGGTTATAAAATGCAGCTCCAAAGGGGCTATTTCCTCCAGAGCCTGTACCGTACAAGGGACCGAAGCTGAAAGTAGCTATCATAGGAGCTGGACTTGCAGGCATGTCAACTGCTGTAGAGCTTCTGGATCAGGGTCACGAGGTGTTTTCCATCGTTGCTTTTAGTTCTTTTACCTTTGGTTTGGTCAGAGAAATGTGTTAACCTTTCGTTTTTGCTCAGGTGGATATATATGATTCAAGGACATTCATTGGTGGCAAAGTTGGTTCTTTTGTAGATAGACGCGGGAACCATATCGAAATGGGACTACATGTTTTCTTCGGATGCTACAACAATCTCTTCCGCTTGATGAAAAAGGTTTTTTTTTGTTTCCACTCGAATTAGCTTTGATGATTGAAAGTCAATACTCATATATGACGGTTAGGTGGGAGCTGATAAAAACCTTCTTGTCAAAGACCACACTCATACATTTATAAACAAAGGCAGCGAAATTGGAGGTATGTCTCAGTTCAATATTCTCTAACTTTGATCGCCTCTGTGGTTTCACCGTACTGAGATGTGCGTAAACTTTGTAGAGCTTGATTTTCGGTTTCCTGTTGGAGCTCCAATTCACGGTATCCGCGCGTTTTTAGTTACTAATCAACTCAAGGTATTAGTTACACTTCTCAATTCGTTCTGTCCTCTGTTATTCTTAGAAGATACATATCTCTAGAGGCACCTAAATCTTTTAATTCATGTCATTGCACTTTTCGTCAGTTGAACGATCAGGAACCTTTTTTATCAAGTTTTATAGCAAAAGATTGATAATGTCTTGCTTTTTGTATCCATCTCGAGCTGACTATCTGCTTATTCATGTTTTGGCCGAACAGCCCTATGACAAACTGAGGAATTCACTGGCTCTTGCATTAAGCCCGGTCGTTAAAGCTCTTGTTAACCCCGATGGAGCAATGAGAGACATTCGGAATCTGGACAGCGTAAAGACTGATAGATAACCTCTGCTATTTCTTATTTCTGAAACTATTTCATTTCTCTAAATTATCTGAGATACTTTTTGCAGATAAGTTTCTCGGATTGGTTCATGTCGAAAGGTGGGACACGGGCAAGCATCCAGAGAATGTGGGATCCTGTTGCTTATGCGCTCGGTTTCATAGATTGCGATAGTATGAGTGCCCGATGCATGCTTACCATATTCTCGTTATTCGCCACCAAAACAGAAGCTTCTTTGTTGCGGATGCTCAAGGGCTCGCCTGATGTTTACTTGAGTGGTCCTATCAAACAATATATCACAGATAGAGGTGGCAGGTGTGTGTCTCTGTTATTATATATAACAATGGATTCTCTCACATTTATCATGTCATCAGCTTATCGTATATTTTGTATCTTGTCTTCAAAACAGAATCCATCTAAGGTGGGGTTGCAGGGAGATACTTTATGATAAATCAGCAGATGGAGAAACTTATGTCAAAGGACTAGCAGTTTCCAAGGTGAGATTTAGCTCCTGACATCATATTTTAGCGGTCTGCAAAAATATCTGAATTTTTGCAGTAATGAAAAAGTTCGAAACTTCGATATAAAAAGTTGATAACCTTTTTTGGGGTTTGCTTTCAGGCTACGGACAAGAAGATTGTGAAAGCTGACGTGTATGTTGCAGCATGTGATGTGCCGGGAATCAAAAGGTTACTTCCCAAAGAATGGCGGGAATCTCGGTTTTTCAACGATATATATGAGCTGGAAGGAGTACCGGTTTGTACGGTACAGCTCAGATACAATGGTTGGGTCACTGAGTTAGAAGACATTGAACTTTCCAGGTTCCTTTCTCAAGAATCTTTATGTTCTGGGATGATGATGATGATAGAATTGATTCTTCTGGGCGGTGTTTTTACTTGACGAGTCTTTGTTTTGTGTTGCGGGATATTGTAGGCAGTTGAAGCGAGCGGTTGGTTTAGATAACCTTCTGTACACTCCTGATGCTGATTTTTCATGTTTTGCGGATCTTGCGCTCGCTTCGCCTGCAGATTATTACATTGAAGGACAAGGCTCTCTGCTTCAGTAAGAAACAATAACCCATTTTTTCTACAAAGTAGCTAGCAGGTCTCTCGGTTTCTTGAACGCGAACTCTGTTTTTACAGGTGCGTTTTAACGCCAGGAGATCCGTACATGCGTTTAACGAACGATAAGATCATAGAGAAAGTAGCGATGCAGGTATAATGATCATTGGTTAGATTCTCCAAACTTTTGCCAAATTGGATGCTTGTTGATTCTCAAAAACTTTGTTCAGGTCACCGAGTTGTTTCCATCGTCACGGGGTCTAGAAGTCACGTGGTCATCAGTTGTCAAAATCGCTCAGTCTCTGTACCGTGAAGCACCCGGCAAAGATCCATTCAGGCCCGATCAGAAGACGCCCGTAAAGAATTTCTTCCTCGCTGGTTCATACACAAAGCAGGTAACTTTTTTACACTTCTTAATTGTTCGGGAAGATCCACACAAAGTGCCACAATGCATAGCAAATGAGAATTTTGTTTCTGAATTTTTTGCAGGATTACATAGATAGTATGGAAGGAGCGACATTGTCGGGGAGACAAGCGTCGTCATACATCTGTGACGCCGGTGAAGAACTAGCAGAGCTAAACAAGAAGCTTTCTTCGTCTACAGATGGAACCTCGGCAACTGCAGTTTCCGATGAGCTAAGTCTTGTCTAATGAATGAAAATGTTCGGAAGTAGTTCTCATGGTACAAGAAGAGGAAGAAACATGTGTAGAAAACTTTTATAGTGTTCATAAGAGAAGGCATTTGTATTATCACAACAATCTTTTTAAATCAAAGATTCTTACAACGTACATCGATTTCAGAAAGATTAGTATTCGCAAAGCTTCATAACATTCGAAAGAACACAGAAAAAGGCAAACGTTTACACATCGAAGAACAACATAAAAGTGGCAAAGATTCTTCACCTTCAGCTTCAAGAAGCTTCTTCTTCTTCGATAGCTTTCTTTGCAGTCTCGAGGTCATTGTCAAGGAGAATGCCCCAATGGCCGTCCCAAGTGATGAAGAACTCAGTGTCTTAGCCACTTGGGATAGCCACAGTTAAAACCAGAAGATTCGAGATTCTCTTAAAACTGGAAATTTGAATAAAAGAGACACACAAGTAAAATTATTTATCCACATTTCGCCCCTGAAGTTATTAATTCGAAAAAATAGATACACAAACTATATTATTTATCCACATTTCACACCCTGATTTTTTTAAATACGCAAAATACCCTCAAATTGTAGTGGGATGGGTGGGTACTACAAATCAATATATAAAAGCTTAGGTACATTTTGTAGTTTCCAAATCCTTTGGGGTGGTTTCTAAAACTTTTTAATACAAAGATGCGGTGGATGGAGCATTGGCGGTGTTGATAATTGCCGGCGACGACCGTTGAAACAGGATGAAAATGGCGGGAGTGGCTCCCCAAATATCTATCAGCTCATCATCGACCTTGAGGGTGAGTGGTTTCTGTTGGCTTGTTTATATCATCTAGACGATTTACGATTCCGTGGCCATGTTGGGTTAATGGTTTCGCAGAGGGTTTGTCATCGGCCGAGATGCTTTGCTGGATCGCCGGAGAAGAAAACGCCGGCTATCTTGAAGTGGGCGGTTGGCGGAGCCACAGAACTTCTCCGGCTGCTCCCCGTCGCTTCGTCTCCTCCCTCCTCCATTCGTACAATTAAGGATAAGTAATTTCGAAAGCTTTCAATAAAGGTTTCTTATTCCCCTTTGTTCGTGTTTGGTCTCGTGAAATGATCGGCTGAAACTGTCTACAGATCAAACTCTGAGGTCACTCCTCGAGATGCTGATGCTGTGATGGCGATTCTGAGATCAGATTATGGAAATGCCTATTTCGTCACTGGTATGTGATTCTCTGTTAAGCTCAGACATTATTAAGCTTCCACTTCACAAAAATAAGCTCAGACATTTCTGTCAATGGTAACAGGAATCTTCACTTCCTCAATTTACTCTGATGGTTGCATCTTCGAGGACCCGACAATCAGCTTCCAGGGTCAGAAATTACAGATTCCTTTTCCGAGTTTCGTTAGTGCTTAATGATAACTGTATCTGCTTTGACAAATGTCGAACAAGCTGATCTTCATACACTCTTTTCAGATTGGTGGGATCAGATCAGCTTGTTCTTATCCTAGATCTTGATATGAGAATAAAGGAGTCTCTTTTGGGATTTGGCTTTTGCAGGTACAGAGTTGTATGAGCGCAACTTGAGATTACTTGTTCCGTTTCTCGAAGATGCATCCATTGAACTGCAAAATCTGGACAAGGTATGTAGCCTTTGTTAGATCCTAGTCCCACGTAGTATATGCTCTCAATGTTTTTGTCATCGATTTGACGCATTGCCATCATTACAGAGTGAGTTGTCCCAAGGAAACTATATACGGGCGACCTGGAAGTTACGGTATTGTATAACACCTTTTGAGAAAGTGTTCTGTCATCTTAACAATGTTTATATATCTCTTGAACTATGTTTCAGGACTTACCTGAAACTTCCTTGGAGACCATTAATATCGATCAACGGAAGTACGGTCTATGAACTTGATAGAGACTTCAAAGTAAGAAAAGACCGACACTTTTGCTTTTCCGATCGTAAGATTATTTTCGTCTTTTGTCTGAGGACATTTGGTTTTTGTGCAAGATTGTGAGGCATGTCGAGAGCTGGAATGTCTCTGCGGTTCAAGCAATCAGGCAGATATTCACCGTCAACTCTTCTGCCTCTCGTAGCTGAGAGTCTTAAAGTACTAGAGATTCATGTATTTGGCCATGGTCCGGATAATGGCTACTGTCTCTTGCTGTATTTGTAATTGTAAATTCACCAGATTTGACATCGATTTAAAGTTGTGTGATACTAAAATTTAGTGTTCCATTATTGATGCCATTTGATACAGTTATGAGAAACTATTTTCTCCTCTTCCGTTAGAGTGTTTCCCTGTCTCGAGGTAGATCTTGGAAGAACATCCACCAGACAATGCTTGTCCTCATTACGAAACAGGGTCCATTATTTCATAAGCGTGAAACTGAATCCCATCACCAACACACACTGTTCTCTTATCAGTATGTGTATCTAAGCTAACTCCAATAGCTAATACAAAATGCTTTGCGTAAGCAGCTTCTGTTTTTTCTTTTGGGTTCAGAAGTTCCTGCCGAAGCTTTTTCATCTATGGTCAAACTCATGATGAGTGCATAAAAATATCTTTTGAGACAAAATACTCGGAGCTCTCTGTTTTTTTGTCATTGTGGCTAGATGAATAAAGCTACTGAAAAAAAAACAACGGAGATTGGTGATTGTAATACCATCTTTCGAGGTGCAGGCTTGTAAACAAAACTGCAATATTACTGGATGTACCAAGTTTCAACAGCTTAAGAGGAAGTGCAAGAAGCGAAGAAGCAGCATTTCTTGTTATTAACCCAAAAAGAGTATGGACCAAGAAGTAACCAAACACAGCAAAACTGGTTATAGATAGATATTCATTTTGCCACTCTCGTTGTGGCCATTGTTGGCGAACTGGTTCTAGTAACAAAGCAAAACTGTCTTACTGCTCTTGAGCTCAGTGCCAAGTAAAAGAATTTAAATTTAATATGATAGAGATGATATATACAATAAAAATTCCTCATAAACACAACAGCAGATTACCCTGACGCAGACGTCATAGCAGAAAAATGCTTCCACAAGACTACTATGCTCAACAAGGAGCAAAGTTCCTTCTCTTTGCAAACGTGTCATTTTATCAGTTAGACCCTGCATGAAACATATGGAAATAAAAATGGTTAACAGTTTGTTCAGAGTATCAAACGTCAAGAAAGGCAAAAGATCAATCATGCAGCATTTAGAATCCATAAAGTTATTATTGAGATTTGCTATCCAGAGAGTACTAGTATAAGTGAATCATTCATCCAAACATAATTTTTGATTGTTCAAAACCACGAAACTTACAAAATATAAGGTTATAATTCACACGAATCATCACTGTTTTCAGATACAGATTCATATATATTTCTGGCTACATAAATACCACTTTACATAGATGATGTTATAAGACTGCAATTCACATGAAACATCGATCCCTGTTTTATATATTAAAAAACTCTACCTTCATCCATACAAGCAGCTGTTTATATATAAAAATTCATTCATGAAAGAACATGAGATTTTCTTTTCAGGTAGTGTCAAAAATGTTCTAGGCAGTTAGGCAGCCGAGTTTTTTAACACAGATTTTAACTGATGTGATTTTTTCAAACTAATCAATTAATGTGTCTTTCTTAAAATCTTATGGGATTTGACAAATCCTTCCTTGGCATGAGACTTGGCTTTTTCTTCTTTTAATTTCATAATGCAGTTATATATAGTTTGCTGACTTTTTTTTGTTCCAAGGTTCTTTTCTTGACCATTGAGTATAATAATTTCTCAATTTTCTAAATTTAAAAGATATATAAAAGACAATGAATTGGAAATTTTGAGTTGCGTCCAGGCTTCTAGTTTTCTAGATATATTGGATATTTTCTACTTTCACACTTGAGACTTGACTAATATATTTGACGTGTATATGTATTTTTTTATTATGTGAAGTTTTGCATTTGGTTGAAACAAACAAAATAATCCAATAAAAGTTAAATATCCGTAACTAATAGATAATAAGAAAATCAAATCGTAATTTTGATGGTTACTATCGATCAGTTTGTAGGTTATGTCGGTCGTAAATACATCGTTAATTCTAATCATGTCCAAGCATATCTTATCAATAATAATTAGTATTGTTTTTTTTGTCAGCTAATCGTTATTATTTATGTTACAGTTTTAAAAAAGTATCGATGATCGATGTATACTACAGAGATTATACGGATAGTTGGAACCATATGCATAATTAGTTTAATACTCCTTCTTTAAGTGACAACAAGGCTAATGCTGTCAATATCTTACCAAAACAATTTTGTTTTATTAGTAGTACTTAATTGAGTTTAGGCGTTGTGAACTTTGTGATTGCTTTTGGGATTACCTTACTAGTTATTTCCGTACAGGCAACCTCGGAATCATTACCCAAGTAGTCAAACAAGGTCCAATTCAATAATTTTATACTATTTGTTTTTGTTAATGGCAATGATCAATATTGTAAAGTTCTTTTCTTGCTGATTTATCTAATCACGCCATGAAAAAATTTATGAAAGACACGTTAAAGATTTTATGAGTGTTTCTATGTGACACTTTTCTACTAATTTCAGTCTGATAAGAACTAATGTTTGTTCTTTGTACGCAAGATAAATATCATAAAAACTATGTTTGCGGTAAACTGATTTCATTTTACCATCAATAATAAATTAACTACTTAATGTATATAGTTTATAAAAAAGTGGGAGATAGGCCAATCATCTCCCAACAATGAAATTTATTTCATGTGTGCATATTATCAAAGCATCAATTTGTTTAAATCTCGAATACGACATGTATGAAATACTCTGCATCAAACATAACCAAGAATTTATCAACATGACGTTACCATCACATTTGACGTGGAAAAAATAAACTAATTCCCATGCTTTTTTGTTGCAAAAATGTTATATATCAATGTATCATAAATACAAAAAAAAATAAGAATCTCTAGACACTAATCTGTGGATACGTTTTTGGTTCTCTCTTTTGCGGCCACCTTCGATCTCTTTTAACATTTTTGTTTATCAAACACTTATAAATCTCGTTCAAACTAGTTCAGGAGGTTTTAGATTAATTTAGTAGTAATTAATTAGTAATTTGCAATCAACAAAGAAAAAGTCGACCGATAACTGCTGTAACCACTAACCAGTATGAAACATAAAAAAAAAAAAAAAAAAAAAAAAAAAAAAAAAAANCAATCAAATTAAAGTTTATGATAAAGTTTAACGGTGCGAGGAAGAGTCCAAATGGATAAGATTTGTGGTTGGTCTAATTCATTATCACAACCAAGTCTTATTTGCTTTTTACAATTTAAAAGGCTATGATGATCGTGCATGTCTTTGTATTCACCCACATGCACATGTGTGTTCTTCATCTAAACTAGATGGCCCCCCATCGATCTTTTGTGGCTTTATTAAATAAATACCTTGATTTTTTTATTAATATACGTAAATTGTCTCGTCTCCTGTCGATCTAAACAAGAGTTTATTTAATGTAATGGTGGACGGGTCTCTATGAAATATAGCATAGTTACAAAAATTAACCAAAGACATGAAAAATTGATCCAGAGACTGTTTATTCATCTCTTAACTAGGTGATATATGCCTGTGATGTAATTTATGGCGTGTTTGCTATGATATGACTATATTTCTTATGGCACGATTTATACCGTTTATTCCTATGTTCAGAATGTTATCAGTTATAATCAAATTTAAAATTTTGACAAAATTATAAATAAAACTGAAATTAGTTGTATTGCATATGATTATTGGTCACTGTACTATATCTGATTAATATTTGAATAGATGTATGGTCAAGATAGTGTGTGATAACGCAAGCAACTTGACACGTGGCCGAACCAGCCTTTGTTGCCTCCTCTGGAACATCCAGTAGACATGCTAACGTATTGTCTCGCTGTCTCCAATCCCGTTTTAGGTTTTAATTTGACTGTTTTTTTTTTCCTTCTGAGCTTCTTATGGTAAACATCAGCTTCTTTTTCTTTTTTTGGTTTCCATGGTGAACATTAGTTAGTTATACAGCACTGTTGTTTGATGGTAGAAGTAGACTAATCGTTAAAATATAATATACTAGTTCGCATAAATTAATTATAGCATTTGTAATGGCTCACCATGTCGTTTGGTAGATATCTCCTGAACTATCAAGTAATGAATTTAGTGCTTCTTTTGTACGAATGCCTAATCTAGTTCTGGTTTAAGTTTTTTTTTACATCGATTTTATGAAGATAATGAATCAGTGAAACTAAAGTATGGACAGAAAGATTATAGAAAAATGCGACGAAAATATTTATTTAAACAACTAGAACGAATATTTGGATGTATATAAAACTTTTACGAACTTATGTATATATGCATGCGCGTTACGAAATCGAGAGAGCACATACTAATGCATTAGAACGAGATGTCTTTCGTAGCAACAAACTTAAGTGATCTCTCTTTTGTTTGCTGACAAAAAGGTATTTTTCTTCGTTCAGTCAATATACGTATTTTTTTCTTAATGTAAGTGATAGAACTTAGATATGTGATGTGAGTTTAAAGATGCTAAATCCATAAGAAAAAACAGAATCCATAAGACTCAGGATACCAAAGCCCGTATTATTTACCGAAATATGGTTGTTCAAATATAACATGTTACCGATCTTACAAATAGAATCCGGTTCAAGATTGACTAAAACTCGATCATCTTTCTGAAAAAAAAATTGTAGAATATGAGCGCAAACCTAAAATAAAACATAAAAGTATGAGTTAGTAATTTTCAAAAAGAAAAAAATAAGTATGAATTTAATTCATTTATTCCAGTTGCTTTCGAATTATGAAGTGTGAGCCTTAACGCAAAACAATATCGAACAAATTCACTCGATTTAATTATATGGTCAAGATTCGTATAGTGCATTTGGGATACCATTCCCCACCATTGAACGTTGTAATCATACAACAATTATCATTTCAAATTATTATAATAACGATAGTTGAAATGATGACATATAAGCCATATACATTAACAATACAATTGCAATCCGCATAATATATGGAACAAAAAAACGTTTGGAACAGTCGATCAATAACATAATTAACAATTTATTCAGCTAGTTTTAAACTTTTTCCAAACTGTTAAAAAAAACACCAATAATTAATTTATAAATCACCCACAAAAAAAATAGAATGGTCAGCTAGATTTGGCTCCTACGTAGTACAATTCACACACTACTTAATAATTTATACCGTATTAACCGTTGCTACTTGCTACTACTATCGAGACTTCATAACAGTTGACGAAAGCAAAAAAAAAAAAAAAACTGTTGATATTTTGATATAGTTTTACCCCTTTTGGACCACCGTTCCGCAAGAAACGCACACCGTCTTTGTCTTCTCTCACGAGGTGGTTGTGTTTCTCTGTAATAACTAATAACCCCAACAAAAAAAAAAAAGAACTTCCATTGAACTATTGAAGAAAGCTCCGCTAGTCTGTCTTTCTAAGCTCAAATCCCCTTCTGTCTCTCTCTCTCACTATAGAGTATTTATTATAATGTAATAATGAGAGTAAATACAGAGACTGTTCTTATCTACATGAGTTTCATATCTTCTCTGTTCAACTCCTTCTGTCAGAAGAACAAGTCGATTATGATGAAATTGCTATAAGAAGAAACCCAAACTCACCCATATTAAAAAACAAGGAGAGAGAAATTTATTGGTAGATCTATTATTTACAAATTTTCGGGGACTTTTTTTTCTGATTTGGGAGAAAGAGATGAACAATCTGAGTTATCTAGAACCAGATTACTCTGAGTTTGTTGAAGTTGATCCTACCGGAAGATATGGAAGAGTAAAAGCTTCCTCTCAACTAATCAAATCTCAATTATTTTGTTTGTATCTTTGTTGAGTTTAATGTTGTTGTTGTTGTTGTTGTTGCAGTATAATGAAGTTCTGGGTAAAGGAGCTTCAAAGACTGTGTAAGAATCAAGTCTCTCACTTCTTCTCTTCTCTTTTTCTCTTTTTCTCTGCAAAAGGGTTTTTGTCAATGCTCTCTCAAAATATTCGATTCTTCTTTTTCTGGATCTGGTGATGGATTCAACCCTCTGTTGTTGTGATTTCGACTTAAAGTTTGAAACTTCTCGATTTCCCAATCAATAACCATTTGTGATCTGTCGAAAATCTCGGATTTTTTTTCTGGTTCATGATTGAATCTAATCCTTGAAAAGAAGAAGATAAAAAGTTATGCTTTTTCTTTCTTCTGCTTATTTGAATCACTTCTAGTTTGGTAGATTTCCCACAATAGGAAAATTGCCTTTTTTAGATCTCTTTATTGCTTTGACCTAAACCCAATTCGGATTCTGCAAAAAAATAAATAGCTTCTTTGATCATACACACATTAATCCTTGTCTTCGTCTTCTTCCTCCTTTCTTCTGACTTGTAGTTACAGAGCATTTGATGAATATGAAGGGATCGAAGTAGCATGGAACCAAGTGAAGCTCTACGATTTCTTACAGAGCCCTGAGGATCTCGAGAGGCTTTACTGTGAGATTCATCTCCTTAAGACCCTAAAACACAAGAACATCATGAAATTCTACACCTCTTGGGTCGATACCGCCAACCGCAACATCAATTTTGTCACTGAAATGTTCACTTCTGGCACCTTAAGACAGTAAGACTTTCTTTCTTCTCTTTGTCTACTTTTATCTTTGGCTCTTACATGGTTTCTCTGAGAGGTTCTGGTTTGATAATAATGGATCCAGGTATAGACTCAGGCACAAGAGAGTGAACATAAGAGCGGTGAAACATTGGTGCAGACAAATCTTGAGAGGCTTACATTATCTTCACAGCCATGACCCTCCTGTAATCCACAGGGATCTCAAATGTGACAACATTTTCGTCAATGGGAATCAAGGAGAGGTCAAGATTGGAGATCTTGGCCTCGCTGCCATTTTAAGAAAGTCCCACGCTGCTCACTGCGTCGGTATATACGAAATACCTACATGCTTTTCTGCTGAGTTGTTTTCTGTTTCTGACTGTGAAAGTTTTCGGCTTTTACTAGGGACACCTGAGTTCATGGCTCCTGAAGTTTACGAGGAAGCGTACAACGAACTGGTTGATATATACTCGTTCGGTATGTGCATTTTGGAAATGGTTACGTTTGATTACCCGTACAGCGAATGTACTCACCCTGCTCAGATCTACAAGAAAGTCATGTCGGTGAGACTCTCCGATTACTAGAAAACAAAGATAAAAAGCTTCATCTCTTTCTGTTTCAAAAGACAGTGAATCTTGAGCTAAAAAAGTTGGGTTTCAGGGCAAGAAACCGGATGCGTTGTACAAGGTGAAAGACCCCGAGGTTAAATATTTCATCGAGAAATGCTTGGCCACCGTATCGCTGAGAGTCTCTGCTCGTGAGTTGCTAGATGACCCTTTTCTTCGAATAGACGATGGTGAATTTGATTTGAGATCAGTAGATTTGGATGATTCGGTGGGGCCACTAGTTAGGCAGCCGCATCATCTTGCTGACTACTACAACTACCCGTCGAACAGTAGCTCTTTGAATCGCCAGTACTCAAATGGTTATAACAGCCACCACGAGTATCAAAACAGATGGGCGTATAATCCAGCTGAGACAGAGGAGACTCACGGAATCGAGCTCTTTGAGTGTCGAAACGATAATGATCGAGAAGAAGACAAGAGCTCTGGTAATGTTGATATAAGCATCAAAGGCAAGAGAAGAGATGATGGTGGCTTATTCTTGCGTCTTAGGATCACCGACAAAGAAGGTAACAGCTATTTCATAACCTATGAACAAGAGTGTAAGAAATGAGACCTTATATTGAGCTCCGGTCCTGAAGTATAAACTTTCAGACCTTTCAGTTTCTAGACTAGAATCTTTGGGTTAAAAGTACAAAAGATTGGATCTCTTTAAGTTTCCCGGTGAGAATTCATGGCTCCTGGTCATAAAAGAGTTAAACTTTTTATCATTTGCCCATGGAATATTTGTTGCAGGGCGTGTCCGAAACATTTACTTCCCATTTGACATCGAGACAGACACGGCATTGAGCGTCGCGACAGAGATGGTAGCGGAACTTGATATGGACGATCACGGAGTCACAAAAATCGCCAACATGATTGACGGTGAGATATCTACACTTGTGCCTAGTTGGAGACCGGGACCTGAATTCGAAGAATCTCTTGCGGCCGCGGCGGCAGCAAATGCGAACATTTGCAGCAACTGCGTATCGAACCGCACCTCAATGGGCTCGGTGATGGATTTCCTGAGGACAAACCCTGGAGCAAATGTTGCACAGTGTTGCAGAAACGGGTGCGGCGAGACTCATGGCCGGTTTGAAGAGATCACGATAAGAGAAACCGAGGTTCGTCTTAGAGAGATATGGAAGCTGCAGCAACAGCAGGAAAGTCGTGAGCTTAGCTCCATAGACTCGGGGCAAAACCACTCCGAAGAAGAAGAAGAGGAAGAAGAAGTATACGAGAACCCCGAAATCACGTTTTCTTGTGAGGCAAGCAACACGCTAAACCATCTATCCGGTTCTGGATCGTTCTCGTTTTTGCCGTCTTTATACTGTGACGAGATAGCCGAGAAAACCGAAAATCAGGTCCAACAAGAGTTAAGATGGCTTAAAGCTAAATGCCAAATGGAGGTCAGAGAGATGCAGGATGAGCAACTAAAATCCCGGTGGCCGGAATCAGGAGAAGAGGCGGAATTATGTCTGCAAGAGGGATTCTCGGGTTCGGTTTCGGGCTTGGGAAGAGGAGATGAAGATAAAGTGAAAGAGAAGATGTTTGGAGGAAGATTGGTACCAAAGTGTCTTAAAAGGACAACTTCACTTCCTGTTGATGCCATTGAATCTTGATTACTTTGTGCTTCTTCATGTATACATATTGTTTGGTATTATAAGGACTTTTACAGGTATACTTGAGAGATCCGCTTCAATTCTTTTGGGGTTATTCTTACAGTAATACGGTATTACTAATACCATTCGAGAATTAGTTTGTGAATGAATGAAAGCGCAATAAGATTTTATTTAGTTTTAAAAATTAATTACTTGTCTAGCTCGCTTCTAAGAGATAAATTACAGCTATGTTTCATATCTAGCAAGTTGTTTTCATGAACTTTTGTTGCACTAACATAAATATGTTATCAAATCACTACATGAAGTGACTCACAATAATTTGCTATATTCTTCGAAAATCATAATGTTATGATTTAAAATTAGTTTCGTGAATATTTTGTTTTCAAGGTGCCATTAATGCATGTGGGGGAGGAATTAGGTTGGATACGAATTGATGACAAAAATAATGGACGCGAATTTTTATTTGTTTTTGTGTGCTAAATAATGCATGGAAGCGAATTATTGAGCAATGTAATAAAACATACTAATTTTAATTTCAGCTACAGATGTGTGTTTGCTTGCAATAAGTTTAGTGAAAAAAAATTCAAATTACAAAAACCTAGGAGATAAAATAAACTTGTGACTACAATTTTCTTAAGAGACATTCGGATAATGTAACGTGGGAAAGAAGGAAAACAGGCAGAAGAGGGTAAAATAGTAAACTACAAGTGCAACCCCACAGCAGGGCATGGCCATGTTCTATTGCCGACCAATCTACTAGAAATTTGGGTTCATCCACATGCTTTGGTATTTTTTTTTAGGTCAAGTTTTTTTTGTTTACATTTCATTTTTAATCAAATTTCTCGATTTATATATGTATATAACATGGTTTGTTTGTCGTTACTATAATATAAATGGTTGGACCTTCTCAATATATAAGCCGTTTTTGTCGATATCTACACTAGAATACGATTCTCTGAATTAAGTTCTACGCCTGGTTTAATCTTTCAATAGTGACAGAAAATATATCCTCAACTCGCGAGCTCTATGACAAGAATATTATTATCAACCCATTTTTGTAGATATTTTGTATATACATTAATCACACTCAAAAAAGAAAAATAAAAACATCACGCGCATCAATTATTTTACGATCACATGTGACTCTCATGCATGTGGTTACCCTATATACGTTAGGTTCTCTTCTACTAAAAAAAGAAAAACTGAAGCTCATCAGATCATATCTTGGAGATCTAAGATATATATAGGTAGACGATGGAATCTTCTATGAACCATGTTTGGTGATCATTATGGTTGTTATGATTATTATTCAAATAGTTTACGTAAATAGGTGGTTTCATGTCTTTTATGACTTTACTATACGATCACGAGATAAAAATTAGCATTTTGATAAAAAGCTTACCGCAATCAATGTTGAACGACAAAACATATCTCAAACATGAAAACTATGTATTATACACCTTGTCCAAATTGAAAGTCCGAAATTTACGTTGTAGGAAAAATCAATGAAAGCAAGCGAATAAAAAGATAATGAAAAATGGTAGGGACATGATATATATATGAAGAATTGAATTAGGTTGACCCCATTAAAAGAAGATGGTAATAATTGATCTTAAAAGAGTCTTAAAAGCAAAATCTTAAATGGTCGTTTATTGATGACATGTGGTGGTGGTATTGAATATGTACAGATCAAACGTACTCTTTTCGTACCCAACTCCACTTCAGTGCCAACCATTCTTCTCGTATCTTCCTCCTCCACTAATATTTCTTGTCGGTCTTTAAATCTTTTCCCTCCATATTTTTTCTTATTAAAAATTTACACAAGTTGATACACATTACATAAGCTAAGGTCCATTATTATCTATATAATGCAAAGATGGTCGTCACCGGCAACTAACTAATAATTAAGTAGATGCTCTTATTTTTGTCCTAATATAGATATGGCATTATTTGTTATGTCTATATTAACATTTATGGTCCAACTATCTTTTGCGGTGGAAAGCCAAATCTTCTAAACATTCGTGTGTGTGTGTGGCTAATAAGACCAACATAATTCTTTATTATCTTTATAAATAGTTAACCTTCTTTCCAGAGAGTTTCAACTTTTTGGTTATTTTAGTCCAGTACGCAATTCTTATTCCATAAAAAAAATAGGCCGCTCATATCAAAATTAAAATTGTCGAAACGAGTCGTTCGACTTGATTGAATCTAAAGAAACAAAATCAGATTTTTAACCTCAATCTAATTATCTCACGAAGTTGTTGACATTCATTAATTCCACTTCAAAATCGATAAAATTGAACGAACTTCAGAACCATATTCAATTATTCATATTGCACCGAAACCATTGGCTATATATTTAATACTTTTGTCTTCCATGTTTTTGTCTATAGATCACCTCAATGAAACTCAACACGGGTTTCGTTTTGTAGACGGGATTTAGTAAAGCCCAAATAAGTTAAAGCCCAAATAAGTTAAAGCCCAAACAAGTTAGAGCCCAAAACATTTAAAAGCCATTAAAAGTCGGAAAGAGAAGACAAAAGAAAACCCTAATTAAGGATCTTTACTATATAAACGTTACATGTTGCTTTGCGCGTCTCTTTCTTTCACCCGAGCCGACGAACTGAAAGCTTGCAGAGATCTTCGTTCGATCCCGGAGAAATCGCAACAATGGCGGAAAAGGCAGTCACCATCAGAACCCGAAAGTTCATGACCAACAGACTTCTCGCAAGGAAGCAGTTCGTGAGTTCCATTGTTTAACTCTTTTCTATGACTCTTATTATGCTAACCAGTGCCTTCTGCGTTTTGGTTTAATTGGCCTATAGAGTTATCATTTGATAGAAACGAAACCTCGAAACGAATGCATTCGCCGTTTCAATCGTAGGAGGATTGTTTGTTTCTTCAGGAAATTTTGATTCTATTGTGTTTGACATTTTTAGGTCAGGTTTTAAGATTTTCGGACCTAATGCACAGAGAGTGTTTGTTTGACTTCTTTCATTAGGCGTTAGTATTGATCCCAGTATAACAAGGGAATCGAGAAGAGTGTGAATTGATAGTTTCTGATCCGAGTAACTGGTTTTTAGCTAACTCTTACAACTCATGCATCGCAAATCTTGTCACTCATATAGTGTTGATTTGGCGTATCCATTTAGCTAGATTTTGGATGAATTACTAAGATTTTGGGGGATTTGTGAATGTAGGTCATTGATGTTCTTCACCCTGGAAGAGCCAATGTTTCAAAGGTATGTTTTTTTTTGCTGCCAAAACTCTAGCAACTTCATCTCTCTCGAGCTATGATAGCATTAAGTAGACTTCTAGCGGGTTCTGATGGGTGGTTTTCATTATACTTAAAAGGCTGAGCTGAAGGAGAAGCTAGCAAGGATGTACGAGGTCAAGGACCCAAACGCCATCTTTGTTTTCAAATTCAGAACCCACTTTGGAGGTGGTAAATCTTCCGGGTTTGGTTTGATCTACGATTCTGTCGAGAACGCAAAGAAATTCGAACCCAAGTACAGACTTATCAGGGTAAATGCTCTTTCCACTCTTATATATAGATATTACTACTGTTATCACTCTTCTTGATCATTAGAACTAGTCTCTAGTTAACACTTCTAAGAGATATGATGTGTTTCAATATATTTAAATGAGGTTGCCTATGTGATTTGCAGAATGGTCTTGACACCAAGATCGAGAGATCAAGGAAACAAATGAAGGAGAGGAAGAACCGCGCCAAGAAGATCCGTGGTGTTAAGAAGGTGAGACTACTGTTACTAATGGCTCTTCCCACAAGTGTTATAGGATTCTGTTTAATCATTTTTGTTTTATCTCGCAGACAAAGGCTGGTGATCCCAAGAAGAAGTAAGATCTCAAGACAGTATCGCCCATTTTGGGTTCTTGTTCTGCATAATCACCTTTTATGTTATGTTAAGTTTGTCTGCTTTTAGTTTTTTTTTTCTCCAACTAGACATCTATACTAAATCTTGAACTTTTTGCTTCCTTTCACTCGATTTTTTGTTCAAATTTTAAGCGATTAGAGAAACATAGTCGATGGTTTTGTTCAATACTACTATTTAAGCTCGTCTCGTCGTTCCATTAGGGGCGGAAGAAAATCAACACTGACTTGAACCAAATTAATCCAAAATCCCTCAATCTGAATCCGACTATAGCTCGGAATATATAAAATCATCAAAGCATTTTTATGTCCGTACTTTCATGTATTCGACGATTTGATAATGATCACCTTAGAAGTAATATAAGTCTGACTTCTTCTCTTTTGTATTTCGTAAATAGAGGAGAAGAAGAAAGAGACGCACACAATACTTTATTTTTATTACCTTTTTAATTTATAAAACGAGAAAATTAAATAAGGTTTATGTTGGGCCTTGTGTTATTGTGTGCGATTGGAAATGTAAGTAGATTGGATTTACCACAGAAACAGACGTTTAGGAAATGGTATTTTGATATTTGGGACTTGTCGTTGGGACCGAGAGACGTCAGGACAGAACAGAGCGCAATAATAAGGAAGTGCGTGTAGGAGTGGGTGACCACACTTGCCTATTCGAAAACGTATAGAAGTAATGAAACACCGAAAGTACCCCTGGTTGGGGCGAAGATTCTCATGCCCCTACCACCCAATCAGAAGCGCGTACCAACAACCCTCGTGAACGAACCCACTTCTCTCCCATCTGGATCTGGTTCCTTTGGTCTTGACCTGATCCGGTAGCTCAACGAGCCACATCTGTCTTCTTTCTGCTCCGATTGTTTCTCCGCTGATTTTCCGTCTTCTTCCCTCGATATGACATCGGATCATCGCGACGCCGTTTTCTCTCTGGAATCTCCGGATCTGGAGGAAGCAGGTGTTGGAGACGGAGGAGAGTCTGATACCGACGAGGACCTGCGGGAGAACGATGACGCTGTCATGCCGGAAACTAACGAAGCCGAAGACGACGATCCCGAGGAGGAAGATCTCAATTCTCCTTCTACATCGTCCCTCGCCATGGTTTCCGCTGTCTCGGCGACTGCTGTCGTCTCCGGGGCTGCGACGGCTTCCTCCACAGGCGCCGTCACCGTCGCGCTTCCGGCCGGATCCGCCGTCCCCGTCTCCGTAATTCCGGTGGACTCCGATCCGAAATGGCACCGCATGACGGAGATCGTCCATCAGAGACCGCCGATCGACGACTCTAGACGCCTTTTCCAGAGGCTGTGGACCGACGAGGACGAGATCGAGCTCCTCCGTGGTTTCCTCGACTACATAACGACGCACAGAGGCAGCAGCTCGCATCCGCCGGACACGGCGCCGTTTTACGAGCAGATAAAGTCGAAACTTCAGCTTGATTTCAACAAGAACCAGCTGGTGGAGAAGCTTCGACGGCTGAAGAAGAAGTACCGCAACGTGATGAGCAAGATCAGCTCCGGTAAAGAGGTTTTCTTCAAGAGCCCCCATGACCAATCCACTTTCGAGATTTCTAGGAAAATCTGGAACCAAACCGGGAAGATCATTGGCTTCGAAGACAACAATGTGATGGACTTCGAGGAAACCAACCACCATGGAAACAGCACCAATGGTAACTACTCAACCTTTAATAGCCCTGTCTCTAATCCTGCCACTATTGACATTGATTCCGAAAACGGAGTCGAGAGGAAATTGACCATGAGCGGCAGTAGCGGATCGAGAAAGCGATCACGATCCAGGATAGGGAAGATTGAAGAAGACAACAAACCCGTGATCAGTCCCTCTGATGGGCAGATACCAAATGCAGCTAGCAATGTTAACCTCAACGAGACCGCAACCGCTGTCCTCGGAGGAAACCTAGGTGGTTTGATCGAAGAGACTGTGAGAAACTGTGTCTCTCCTGTGATCAAGGAGATGATGAATGGGACAACGAGTATGATGATGGCTGCAATGGGAGGAGGGTTTTCGGGCGGTGGTGGTGCTCATGGGCATGGCTTTGGCGCGCTAAGCCCCATGTTTACACGGCCGTTGGGTTATGGTGTAGAAGGAGGAGGGAACAAAGCGGTGACGGATGAGCGGTGGAGGAAACAACAGATTCTGGAGCTGGAAGTGTATTCAAGGAGATTAGAGTTGGTTCAAGAGCAGATTAGAGCTACATTGCACGAGTTAAAGACGATGCCAAGTGGTGTATGATGTATGAAACAAGAAGAAGAAGAATAAGACCATGACGAGGACAAATAACCAGTTAGGTTTGATATTTGATATCTCATATTCGTTAACCTTCTGGGGTGTGTGGTGAGTATAGTATGAGAGATTTGAATCTTTTCACTTATAAATTTGCTAAGGTATTGTGATCTTTCTCTAGGGTTCTCATCATTTTGATTTTTTTTTTTCCTTAAATTATTTGTCAATAGGGATGAATCATAGGGGGGAGGGGGGTTTGTGTATAACCTTTGTATTAGATTATAGTTTTCTCGTAGACTCATTTGTTCAATAACAAACAGACTTCTAGCTATTTTTCTCTGAAGAAATATAAAAGTAATATTTTTGAATCGTGTGCCAATCTCTGTCTAATAAGTAAGAATTGTAATAACATGTTTATTTTTACGTTTTGTTTGTTTCTTGATCTGATGCAGTTGTTGAAGTGTATCATATCTTTGACAACTGATTGATCTTATGCCGATGTTTAAGTGTATCATATCTTTGACAAAATATTAATCTATACTTTGTCGGTGACGACGTGTTTATTTGTTTTATCAATTTTTTGGGGGTCAAACGTAAAGGTGGGCAATACGACAACTGACATGAACTTATTTATTTTTGCCAGTCTGCATCAGATTGTCAGAAAAAAATCCAGAGTAAAGTAATAAAATTACATAAACGCATAATTAAATTAAAAAAATTCAGATTCAAGAATGCAGAAACTTGTTCTGTTATTCACGTGAAGAGACGAATGTTAGGTATGGATTTTTTTTTAGCTCGTGGTTGTTATGAACTTCATTTTTTTTTTGGTGAAGGTTGTTATGAACTTAATTATGAACTAAGAAATAATTTTATAAATAATTAGATAATGTATAAACGAGCCTATATGTATTTGTTGTATATATACGCAATGGTGCTCTCTCTCTCTATCTAGTTTTAGACAGTGACTGTATTCATTACCAGAACATTTCTCTCTCTTCGTGGAAAGTCTTTGTTCTCTCGAACTTGGTAAGCTCTTTAAGTTTCTTTTGAACTCTTCATCTATTTTCATTCCTCAGTCTGCGAAGAACTTGAAAAAATATCGCCTCTTCAGGTTCGATTTCACCTCAAGAACATGAATTTTTTTGCTTTGCGTCATTTCACTGAGAAACTCATTTGCATCATCATCGTTTTAGCCTTGCTTTTACATTGCCATGTTTGATTCCTAAAACTTGAAATTAGTTTGATACACATGTCTTCTGCTGTTCGAATTTGTTTGTTCTCTGATTTATTCTCGGGTTTAAGATTTAGAAAAAGTTCATGGTCTTGGTTTCACGATACCAAGCAGCTTCGACGCTGACACCGTCTTGCTTGTAAACCGTAGCAGACCCTCTTTGTGATCTTCAGTACCCAAATTGGGGATTTTTTTTGCAGGAATCTCAAAGACCCCAATGGAGTACTCGATCAAGGATGACGTGACTCAAGTAAATCCAGATCTTTGAAGTTTTTTTTGTAATCAATTGCTTCATTGGACTAAAGAACGTTGTCTAAGTTTCTTTGTTCAAGTTATGTACTGAGTACCGTGTCTTTTGGATTCTGTGACAGTTGATAGGTAACACCCCAATGGTGTATCTGAACAATATTGTGGATGGTTGTGTTGCTCGTATCGCCGCTAAGCTTGAGATGATGGAGCCTTGCTCTAGTGTCAAGGACAGGTATATATAACTTGAATGAAAACTCTGTCTTGTTTGCTCCAAGACATATTTCTTCTCATTATTTTCTGAGATGTCTCCTGGTTTTCTTTTCTTGTTTTGATTGAATGATATCTTCCGTTTGCTAGAATTGCTTATGGTATGATTAAAGATGCGGAAGACAAGGGATTAATAACTCCCGGGAAGGTAGAACGATAAGATCATACAATTCGTTATATTAGAGTTAAAAAGTGTAGCTTAATTCTTGGTGATTTACTACGTCAGAGCATATTGATTGAGCCAACATCTGGTAACACCGGGATTGGCTTAGCAATGGTCGGGGCAGCTAGAGGTTACAAAGTTGTGATTACGTTGCCTGCATCAGTGAGCATTGAGAGAAGAATCATTCTTTTAGCATTAGGTGCAGAGGTTCACCTCACAGATCCGAGCAAAGGCGTTATGGGAGTAATTGTCAAAGCTGAAGAGATATTAAGCAAAACTCCAAATGGTTTCATGCCAGAGCAGTTCAGAAACCCTTCAAACCCACAAGTATATATATATGCACTCTCCTTTTCACGTTCTACTGCTCTTTCTCCTTTTTAGTTTGCTCAAAATTTGGTTTCTCTGCAGAGTCATTACGAAACCACTGGTCCAGAGATATGGAGAGACTCTGCAGAGAAAGTAGATATATTGGTTGTGGGTGTTGGGACTGGTGGAACGATTTCAGGAACAGGGAAGTTCCTCAAGGAGAAGAATAAAGACTGCAAGGTATAAAGTTGATATTAGACAAAGAAACATTTGATAGATACTCAGGCTTTTCGAGCATTTCTTTTGTCAACAGGTTTACGGAGTGGAACCTGCAGAGAGTGCGGTACTCAGTGGATGTAAACCTGGTAAGTTAGTCTCTCTCTTGGCACTCAGGGCTTACAAATCTTGTTCTTGAGCATAACACACATATTTTAATGAACATATCATTCATTCGTCGAGTTTTTTATCATATAACCCGGATATTGGTTCCACAGGTTCACATTCGATCCAAGGTATTGGACCTGGACTGATCCCAGACAATGTGGATTTCAGCGTTCTTGATGAAGTCATTCAAGTAACGTGCAGCTGAGAGTTTATCGGTTTTGTTTTTTTCTTGTATCTTCCTAAAGAACTCCATGAGATGTCAGAGAAGTAAAACTGAGATCTTTGCAATTATCCGATTCGATATTTCAGGTGACAAGTGTGGAAGCGATTGAAACAGCAAAACTTCTTGCCCTGAAAGAAGGATTGCTGGTACATACAATCTCCTGGTTTTAACAACATTGTGTCTGTTCAAGATTTCTGATAGGTTCTATAATAACGTTTGGCAGGTAGGGATATCTTCTGGAGCTGCTGCAGCCGCTGCGATAAAGGTGGCGAAACGACCAGAAAACGCCGGGAAGCTCATAGTTGTAAGTGAAACAGAGTTATAAACCACTACACCCAAACGTTTCTTTTAACCGACATCGAACCGGTTTTTTAATCTGACGTCCGGGTTGTCAGGTGATTTTCCCAAGCGGCGGGGAACGTTACTTATCGACTCTATTGTTCGACTCGGTCAGATGTGAAGCAGAGAATTTGGCAATTGAATGAGAGACTTAACAACTACATAACTCGGTTCGGCTTGGTCAAGAAGTACCTACCGGTCTGTCATTTGCTACACTTACTATAAACTCCAAGAACTTGAGTTGATAATGATGCGTTGTTGACCAATCTGAGCTGTCATTTTGTTGTTTCATTTCAATTTGGGTTTATCACTTTTATAAAAATTTATGTCGAACATAAAAGTGCTGTTTGACTTGAAATGAGGAAATATTATGTCCAGATTAAAAAGTAATTTCTATAGATGCATGTACGTAAGTAACGTATGGTAAGAAAGTCGATAAATTTTTGACAATAACAAAATATATAAATTAAAAAAAAAAATTCCTCTGACGGATCAGGCAGTCAGCGAAGAGTCAAATGTGTTGAGTTTGGTAAGAATTTGAAAAGTAACTTATAGTCTATGCTACTCAAAGAAACTAAAATGACCAAAGTGAAGTGGCAAATGTTAGGGAATATAATCTGGTGATGTAAAAAGTAAACTAACACTAAAGATAAAATATAACGGTATGTATAAAGTATAAACGCACGAGTTTTATGCGTTGTGTTAGATATACGCAGTCATTGATGTGTATAGTTAAATGATAAGGTTTATAATATGATTGCTCTCGGGTCTTGACTTTCGTCTTCATCGATTGGATCTCGTCGTACTGGGTTAGGCTCTTTTAACTGTTTTTTTCTGTTTTCCCTCGTAAATTTTTCCAACTTGAATAATCTCGCCTCTTCAGGTTCCATTTTCAGCCCAAGAACACAAATGCTTTGCATCACTCACTGAGAAACTCATTTGTTTTCATTGTTCAAGCCTGTTTCATCTCTGGTTTTATTTTCGAGTTTTTAGTTAAAAGAAAAAAAAAATCAAATTAAGTTCTCGGTTTCGCTACACCGATTCGGATTAGAATGAGCTTGAAGCTGACACTGTCTTGTTGATTGCACAGTGGCACACAGGATTGTGACTGTCTTTAAATGTTTATGATTTTCTTTTGTGTTCCCCAGTACTTAAACTGGGAAAATTAATCTTCTTGGGATTTCAAAGACCCTTATAGCATGGAGTGGTCGATTAAGGATGACGTGACTCAAGTAAATCCGAAATCTTTCAACTTTGTGTCCGTTAATTGCTTCACTTGGAATGACCAAGTTGTAAGTTTCTTTGTTCGAGTTATGTACTTGGTTCCATTCCATGGGATTTCTTCTGTGACAGTTGATAGGTAACACTCCAATGGTGTATCTGAACAATATTGTGGATGGTTGTGTTGCTCGTATCGCCGCTAAGCTTGAGATGATGGAGCCTTGCTCTAGTGTCAAGGAGCGGTATATACAACTTTAAACAAAACTCTCTCTCTCCTTTTTTTTCTGAGAATTTTTTTTGTTTAACTGAAACGATATCTTGCGTTTGTTAGAATTGCTTACGGTATGATTAAAGATGCAGAAGACAAGGGATTGATTACTCCCGGGAAGGTAGAACCACTGAATCATACATACAATCTGTACCTTATTTATTTTCGTTTTAAGCAACTAAAATGAAACACTAAAGCTTTAATATTGGTGATATTAATACAAGTTCAGAGCACACTTATTGAGCCAACTTCTGGTAACACCGGGATTGGTTTAGCCTTTGTCGGGGCAGTTAGAGGTTACAAAGTTGTGCTCACACTGCCTGAAACAATGAGCCTCGAGAGAAAGATCGTCCTGTTAGCACTTGGTGCAGAGGTCCACCTCACAGATCCGAGCAAAGGCGTCAAAGGTTTATTCGACAAAGCCAACGAGATATTGAGCAAAACTCCTGATGGTATCATACTACACCAATTCAAGAATCCTTCAAACCCACAGGTCTATCAATATTTGGACTCTCCTTTCCCATTTCTATTGCCCTTTGATCACAGTCTAAGTTTGTTTTTCTTTTTCAATGTAGACTCATTATCGGAGCACGGGTCCAGAGATATGGAGAGACTCTGCAGGGGAAGTAGATATATTGGTCGCCGGTGTTGGGACAGGTGGAACGATTTCCGGTTCAGGAAAATACCTCAAGGAGAAGAATAAAGACTTAAAGGTACCTAAAACTAATATATTTACAAGTCCAAAACCATTATCATGACAAACTCTGCTCTACAAGCACTTGTTTAATCAAACAGATTTACGGGGTGGAACCTACAGAGAGCGCGGTGCTGAGTGGAGGCGAACCGGGTAAGACTTTTTGTTTCTCTTTCAAAACTTTTGATCTTAACCACTTTAAGGCATCATCATTTCGTGGAGTTTCCTGCTGTTAAGTCTCTTTCTGGATACTGGTTCTCGGTTTTGCAGGTCCACATGTGATCCAAGGTATTGGTGCTGGGATCATCCCAGACAATTTGGATTTCAGCCTTCTTGATGAAGTCATTCAAGTAACGTCTCCCAGACAATCTGTTTTCTCTTCGTAAACGCGTGCAATGACTGAGATCTCTTTGTAATCTTCAGCTCGTTTTTCTTTTTAGGTGCCAGGCGTGGAAGCAATAGAAACAGCCAGGCTTCTTGCCCTGAAAGAAGGATTACTGGTACGACGTTGTTTAAATATTCTTGTTTTGGTTTAAACCATCAAAGCCAACGCTTCTGATCATCTGGCTGGCAGGTGGGAATATCTTCCGGAGCTGCTGCAGCCGCTGCGATTAAGGTGGCCAAGCGCCCAGAAAACGCTGGCAAACTCATAGTTGTAAGTAAAACAGAGTTATAACTTGCAAAACCAGTTACATGAGTCCTTCCTTAACCAAAAGTTAGACTTGGCTTTAAAGATACTATATTGTTTTTTTTTCAGGTGGTTTTCCCTAGCGGTGGGGAACGTTACTTATCGACTCAACTATTCGACTCGGTGAGACGTGAAGCAGAGAATTTGACATTTGAATGATGTGGAGACTAACTAGTAGTTAACACCATTACAGAACATCATTACTTATTTCACTGAAAGAAAGTTTTGTAATGGTGTTCACTACTAGTTGTCTCGTGTATCTTATGCTCCTGGTATGTTATCTTCTTACGGTTGTTGCTAATTCGTTCTTGAAAGCAGAACTCGACAAATCAGATTCATGATATGATACTGTAGCTATCTTTTAGCATTAAGGGCAATTTTAATAAAGAAACTTATGTTATACGAAATGTACGGTTGGGATCTAACAAACCAAATTGATAAGAGAGATTGAAAGAGAAGTAAGAGGAAGCCTCGAATCATCCTGAGGAAACCACTGCGACCGTTCTCTCTACTAATCGCTTCAAACGCGCTCTTCGTCAGTCTGAACTTCTTTGCTGAAAAAGAAAAAGGAAACCAAAACAAACAGAAGATTATAAAAAAGAGCAGGCATCGATCATCAACACAAAGTAACACACAACAACACTTTTAATTTGTTCTTGGTCGATCTTGGCCAAAACTAATGACTACCATCTGGATTTGTCTCGATGAGGGTCAGTTCAACGGCGTGGGAGATAGACTACTATGATTCAAAAACTCACGACGACCATTACAAAGGTGGAAAGATCGTTTACACGAAAGATCAATAAATCCGAGTAATCTCGCAATCGTTTTTCGTTTCGAATGATATTTAAGCTTATCAGAAATACGATATCAAGAATCTAAGAAGTGGGACAATTTCTTTCATCGGGCAAATCTCAAACTTAGAGAAAAAGGTATTGCATAAATTATCCAAAACTCGCAAGTTTATAGTCATCAATAAAAGAAGAAGCTGAGGGACCAAACGAGAGTGAAAAGACAAAAAGCATTACAGAAACTATAGTTTAGAAGAAAAAACGATCTCTCAACTTTAACATCTCTTGAAAAACCTCTCTTAAGCTCCAATGACTTCAGAAGGTTCCTCGACTACGGTCTCATCGGCCGGCCTCTCTACCTTCACACCAACATCCTCTGCTGTGTAGTCTCCGTGAACCTAAACGTATTTAAAACAAAAGAATTCGATTAATATAATCTTTGATAATGAATCACATAACAATGAAAAGCATAAAGTGTTGTTAGGGTAGTTTCTCGTCACCTCCATGAGCTTTCCAAGGTCGAATTTGGGAGCCTTGAGGATCTTGACTTTACGGATGAAAACATTCTGTAGAGGGTAGATACCCTGAGTTGCCTTCTCAATCTCCCTTCCAATAGCTTCGGGAATAAACTTGGCAACAAGGTCCTTGAGGTCACAGGACGAAGCTTCCTTGATCATGATCTCCCTCATCTTCCTGCGAATCTGAGGAATGCAAACAAAAAAGAAAAAGATTAGGTGGTTACAAAATAATACGGAGAAATAACAGATCAAAGTTCAACTTGGTACGAGTGTATATACCTGACGGATTTGGCTGGATTGAGCATAGCAAGTTCTCTTGACCTGGTTAGCACGTCTCTTGGTGAAGGCGATGCAGAAAAGCCTCAGAGTGTAGCTGTCGGTGGTTTTAACATCAACATGAGCCTCGATCAAAGTCTGCCACTTTTTAACCAACGACCTGAGTTTGTCGGTTGTGAAGTCCATGCCCTAGGGTTGAAAAAAAGAGAGAGTAAAAGTCAGGTGTTCATCATTGATGGAAGACAAGGAGAAAACAAAAAAAAAAGAGCTAATGTTCGGAACCAATGTTTAAATAATAAGTGCTTACCCAGAATTGGGTCAAGACATTCCTGCCCTGGACATCTTCAGCTCTCAGACGGATCTTCCTGTAAGCGTTGTCCTCATCATTTTGGAGATCAGCAAGTGAAACCTCGAAAACTCTGTGTTTCAGGCCCTCTGAAGCGATCTGGTATGTGAGACATAACATGGTCAGATATGTGAAAGATCGTTAGAGACTATATCCATACACAACACCATTAAAGTCTCAAAGCTACGATTCTTCAATCAGTACGAGCAACATCATAACATAAGATATACAATTTGACACACAACAAAAAAACATAAGATATATTGGTGACCGGATCAGGAAAATTCCAAAATCATAACATGAGAAACATTTTGTTTCGAGCACTTGTTTAGTCAACAGGTTTACGGGGTGGAACCTACGGAGAGTGCCGTACTCAGTGGATGCGAACCGGGTAAGACTCTGTTTCTCTTAAGATATTTTGGTATTTTTGTATTTGGGAATGCACTAAGTTCCGACAAATCTAGAATAGAATAATCTCACCACCATTAACGAGCAACAAGAGACGAAAACATTACCTTGGTACCCTGAGTTCTGGAAACAAGCGTCTTTCCGACATTTCTTTGGGTGAAGTTTGAGGGAGCCTTAACATCATACCAATCCTTCTTGGAGAAAGGATCAACACTGCATCAATCACAAGAGTCAAATTATTAAGCTCAAACTTTGGAGATGTAAAACAAATACTGCGATTAAGATCTATAATACTTACGCCTTCTTCTTCCCTCCCTTTCTTCCCTTAGAGATTCGCTTGTTCTTCCTACAACACAAGTACATGGATAACCATTAGATCAGTAGCTAATACTACGAGATAGAATCCAGAAAGACGTAAACGAGAGAATAGTACCCGACGGCCATGGCTGAGGATGATAGTGTCGACGACGAACTGACAAAACACAAAAGAAGATTTAGGGTTACGCGGCTTGTGTTCCTTTTTAAACCCACATCTAGGGTTCAAACCAAGACACGTTGGGCTTTCTAGTGTAAGGGTAAGCCCAAGTTTATAGTTCTGTGTTTCGTCTTAACTCGACTATGCTTTTTGCAGTCGTTAACATTGGTTACAAAACAAACAAAAAATGATATATATCGTAAGTGTAAAATAGAGAACCTTATACGATGAATTAGAAACAACTACAAAAGTTTACTTGATAAATTGTAAACGATACAATTATAATTTGATTTCTACAGATCACCAAAATTTCACATTTCTTTGTTAACAAGTTTTTTCTTTTCCTTGAATTGCTTTTTGTTAGGATTGAATAAAATTTAATTATCTTGAATAAAACACCTCTAATAAACTGTGTATCTGTTGGTCAATGTATAGTAAACGAAAATGAAGAACATTATAATAAGCGAGAAAAACGGGTGAACAAAGTCTGACAACAAATAGCTTAAAACCAAAAAATGTGAGCCTGAGTTTTTCCTCTTGTGGTGGTCTCTCAACTTAAGAGAGTTTCAAGCTTCTTAACGCAGAAGAGAGGAGATTGAGTTTGGCTGGAGCTTTTTGCTTGTACTCTTTCTCCAATGCAGTTGCAGCCAGAGACTGAAGCTCTGGTGCAGCCATGTCCTTGTCCTCTTTGTTCCTGCCTCTTGAGAGCTGTGCGATTGCTGACCCACACTGATTTCAGATAGATGAATCAGTCTCACTTGGATACTCAAGTGGATTAAACTGGTGCGATGAAGCAAGGAGATCTTACCAAGCATATTCCGAGGAGGGCTCTTGTGCTTTTACCACCTGTTAGGTCTATGGTTGCTGCATAGTACTTTCTCGCTGCGATGAGGTTTTCAAGTCCACCAATTGTGTAGAGAACCTGATTTGGAGAATTTTTAAAAATTTGCGTTAATAACACAATACCAGAATCATACATGACAAAAGCGGATAGTTTGAAAAATACAAGAACTTTCGAAGTCTAGGATTCCGAGTTTTGCATTTGATATTTGCTGTGTGAATAATATGCAAAGGTCCATATAATAGTTCGCTCTTCTATCGCCATTTCATGATTTACACATATGAATGATAACAAGCCTCCAGTCAAAGATGCACGCTCAATACAATGTTTAAGAAACAGACTCCTTGGTGATGGCCATACATGTATAGACAAGGAACAACATGACTTCTTTTTAGGAATGGAAATATAAGATGGACTTACATCGGCATATGCTAAGTGGTACAATGGAAGAGTAGGCTGAGATAATACGAGCTCCTCGTAGCAGAAAGCTGCTTGTTTGTACCTGTTACAGATTATAAATTAGATTGGGTTGAAAAAAGAGAAATCCCAGAACAGTATTGCTAAATATTGCACAGTGAATTGTTAGTCCAAAAGAGTCGAGGACTGAGGATAGAGAGGCGCACATTTGCAAGGAAACATAAATTTCTGCAAGTTCTCTCCAGGCATCATGATCAGCCATGAATCTACATAAAGACAGAAGAGCAAGCAAAGGTGATCAGCAGTGGTACGTTTCACCTGATATACTTCTGTTAATCCAGCTTGGGGTTAGTAAGTACTTACACTTCAAGATATTTATTGAGATGTTCAATGGCTAAGGAAGGTTTTCCCTGTGCCTTGGCCATAGCCACCTTTCTTTTGTGTATCACCTAGACATTGAGTTTTACTTACAACACGTTAACATTTGGACGCAGCTTGTGGTAGGTAGTCTCGTGAAGCAAAGATGTGGAAACTTACTTGATCGAGTGGATTATCTTCCAAAAGGCTTGAATATGCTTTTTCAGCCTCTTCCCACATTCCCTTTGCTTCTAGCAGCAACGCCTCCAGCTTGCCTGAAATAAATTACCAAGATGCAACTAAGATTGGGATCAAGGTAAGCTGAGAAACTAGATGCCTGCAGAGCCCAACTTTCATAGAAAACATCAGAGCAGGACCCCAGAATGTCAAAATAGACAAAATCCTGTGAGTAAGGACAGGTGAATAAACAAAACTTAAGCATGTAGACCATGTGAATTCAGCATGCCTTAGCTGCTATACTTTAAATTTGATCAAATATTCTTACTTTTGGGGAGGAAATGCGAGAAAAAAAGTTTAAGACCCAGTTATGGATTCCTAGATGATAAATGGTTAATCCTAGAAGCCTAGAGTGTGGGATGCGAGCAAATTATGAAGTCCAGCAAGAGTGAAGAAATTGCTCAGTTTCTCAAGGGTTGATATAGACTTACCAACACGTTTGCTCTCCGGAAATTTCCTCTGCAGAACCTTGATGCAATTCTGCAAAAATACATAGTGCGCCTTTCTGTGAGATATCCAAATTGTCTACAGCAGGCTTGACTAAGTGCGGAATTGAGAAGAATGCCTTGGAAGGCAAAAGCGATACCAAATATGAACTACATTTATCAATAATTTATTTTAAGAATGCTTCCACGATTGTCACAAGGTATCCCCAATGCAAGAAAATACTCAAAAGGACGCTTAAACCTCAGAGATAGCAGACACAGAAAACCCTAAATAACTGATGCAAGTCATCAACAAAGGGTGATCTTAAGATAGGATCATTCTCAAGGTACCAGTGGAAAGCTTAACGGAAACTCACCTGTGCAACATCAAGAGATTGACAGTCCATAGCTGCAATTGCTACCTGCTCATATAGGGTCCATTCTGCACAAAAAAGGGTAAGACACTTGGCTCTTTAGGTTCATTGAAAACAAACATAATGCGCAAACAGCTCTTTCATTGCATTTCCACAATTAGTGTAAAGTTAAACTCTATATAGCTAAGACGACAAAAACAAATCGAACCAGATTGGGAGAGAGAACAAAGTAAAACAATTTGGCAGAAATATTACATGTACAAAACAAATCTATCAAAACGGGTTCTTCTGAAAACACAAGTAGTTTGCTTAATTCGGACCTTTTACAACAAGTGTTCAGTTTCACAAGTAGTGATGAAACAGTGAACAAATCAATCTAAGAAAACCCGAATCCATGATGCAACGAAAAGAACACATTGGAACAAACAATACAACAAAATCGAGAAAAAACTCAATTTGAATCGAAATTTAAAGAGCTTCGTTGTTCAAATGAAAAATTCATGATTTGCAGTAACCGGGAGGAGCACGATTCAGGAAAACACACTCAATCCTCAATGAGAAGCACATCAACAAACTATAATAATAAAAAACCAAGGAGCTCAGAATTAACAAACCATCTGGACCAAGAGCGGATCGCTTTCCCGAATCGTTCAAGATCGAGAGACCGTGCTTGAGCACAATCTCTGATCGGCGAACCTTGAGCTTACGAACGAGGCACAGATACTCCCAAACCCCTCCTCCTCCGTTCTCAACTTGATTCTCGAGTTGCTCTAACTCTGTCTCCTCCGTTTTCGTCACCATCTCTCTCTCTCTGATTTGCTCTGTAGCTTTAAAATTTTGTGGATCTGTTGTTAGTGGGAAGGTCGATCAGGAAAGTCGCTTTTCTACAGACAGAAGACAATGAGTTGATCCGGTTCGGTTGTGTTTTCTTACCGATCTGGTTAACATAATCGAATCTGAGCAACGAAACATTCGATTCACTAGCACCAATCTGGTTTAGAGCGTAGTTGGTTCGAAGTCAATGATGAATTAATGATGGGGTATCTGATTTATTAGTACCGGTCTGGTTTACAACATTTATCGGTTCGGAGAAGATTAAAAGCTCAATAACCCGAAACGGTGCGTTTTCAGAGAATCATTCAACTTCAATTGTCTTTGCGTTTCCCGGATGAAGGCAATGAAACTAAACAAAACTGTTTCGACTTGTTTACTGTCTCTGCTAAAACCCTACTCTAGCTTTCACTGGACTTCGACAATGGCGACGACAGCTAAAGCCCTTGACGGTATGAAAACCGTAGATGAATCTGATGTGGGCATCTCCTGTTTCATTTCTCAGCTCCCAGGCTTCCGCGGAATTCTTAAACAAAGGTAATAAGATCAGAATATTTTTTTCCTCTGTGCTTGCTCTTATAGACAAATTGTATTGTGTTAAATAGCCACATAATGAGATTAAGATTTCTTGAGCTTGGGAGAAGTGACTGGAAAACGTTGCTAGAGCTCAGCGATTCTATAATTGATTTCATCATTTCTGTGAACTAGTTTGATAGAGCTTTTTTATTTTGGCTAAAGTAAGATTCTGATGTGGTTAGTTCTTAATTTTCCTTTAAGGTTAACAAATGGATCCAAAGGATGCAACTTTTGTGAAAAAAAATTGAATTTCTTTAGTATTGTGATCTGTTGTGTTGTGAACGAATGCACACACTGCATGTTTACTTATATTTTTGGGAGGCTGAAGATCATAGATTAATTGGATATAATTGAATTTTTTTTCTTTTATATTTGTGTTTTGTAGATATGCAGACTTTATTGTCAACGAAGTAGATATGGATGGCAGTGTTGTTCGTTTGACATCCTTGGACGTCTCTCCTGAGATGGTTTGACTCTACTTTGATTCACACTCGCCTCATTCCAGTTCACCTGATGGATGAGGCTACACTTTGTTTCGATTTCATGTTTTTGATTTTGTACGCCAATGCAATGCTGTTTTTTGTTCATCTGTTTCAGGATGTGAAGGAGGAAGAGAAAACGAAAAGTTCAGATGATGCTCCCCAAAGCTATGCTTCTGCAATTGACTCGTTCAGATCGATTTCCAGTGTTACTGATGCAGAGCGTTTGGAAACTTTGATTAATCAAGTCACCTCAGGAACTGATGATGAGATCTCACCAGTTGTTCTTGATCCAAGTTCTGACAAGTCCAAGAGAACGGTATGGGATAGATTGCATAATTACATATCCACTTATCGACATTATCATTAGACATCTTAAGAAGGTTTTTTTATACTACTATCCAGGCTATCCACAACTTTGTTAAAGAAAAGTTCAAGTTTCTAGTGACCGACACTGTAGATGGTCCAGATCCTACTTCAAAATGCATCCGTGTGCGAGTGAATTCAGGAAACAGTGGAGGGAAAAGATCGAAAAAGCGGAAGGAAAGAGGCGATAAGCCATTTGATAGCAGAGGTTCGGAGCATTGGCCAGAGCATGTTGGCAAGTTTCTCAAGTAATAATGAGAAAACAACTTATATATGACCTTACATTTTGAACTGCATCATACGCGTCTCTAACTCACTTGATTTATGAGTGGTAATTATATAGGTTTCATCTTTACAAGGAGAACAAAGATACACAAGAGGCCTTGGGATTGATCGGAAAGATGCTAGGCGTTCAGGTGTTTCCCATCTTCTTTCATCGTCAAATGAGCTATTTATCTCTAGCCATTGTACTTTCGTTGATAAGCTGCGTCCTGAATTGGTTCTTTAATCTTTCAGCCAAAGTCCTTCGGATTCTCTGGAACAAAAGATAAGCGATCAGTTTCAACTCAGCGTGTAAGTTATTGGTACCTGTGATCTTCGTAAGATGAGTATCATTGTTACAATACATAATATGAGATTGTTTTGGACTTCTAGGTAACTGTGTTCAAACAGCAAGCTAGCAAATTGGCTGCGCTTAACAAGAGATTGTTTGGGATCAAAATTGGTGACTTTTGGTAAGCCAGCATATTCTTGAATGTTTGTGTTTTTTCTTGTTTTTCTGGTCATAATGGTAATGGTGATTGCTGGTGCTTTCCAGCCATGTCAAAGAGGGCCTTCTTCTTGGGCAGCTCATGGGAAACAGATTTACCATCACATTAAGGTGAGAATGTAACTGGAAACTATAAAATAAATTCTTAGGATCCGTCTGCAACTTCCAAAATCTCTTCTTCAAGAAAACAATTGGTCATTTTTGGTGATCAATGATGAAACGATGTTTCACGCATTGACTGTCGTCTTATATGTATAAATTCCTATATTTTTCAGAGGAGTGGTTGCGGATTCTGAAGAAACTATCAAAAAGTCTGCAGAATCCTTGGGGAAAGATGGTTTCATCAACTACTTTGGCTTGCAGGTATTATTTTCCCTTTTCAGTAGCTAATACGACTTGCATTGAATCATATCAAATGTTAATATTTCCTTATGAATTCCGTACTTGGATGACAGCGTTTTGGAAGTGGTTCAGTACCAACCCACCATGTTGGAGCCGCGCTACTGAAAGGAGAGTGGAAAGAAGCGGTAGACATGATTCTTAATCCAAGAGAAAGTGATATCCTTTAACATGACTTAGTCCAAGCTACACTTGCAAATACCTTTAAAAACCATTTTAGTGGCTCTACGTCTATCGGATCGCAGCAATGCATGCATGCTTTTTTCTTGACTTTGAGCTTTTTTCCACAAAGGAATGTAGTAAATGAGGCCCGGGAATATTACAAAGAAACTGGCGACATTGACGGGACTCTAAGGCAACTACCGCGATACCTCGTTGCTGAAAGAGCCATAGTAAGTATTCAGCTACTCCTGTATCGGTTTCTCCCGTTAATGGGTTTCCATAATAATCAGTTTCAATCTTGGGGGTTTAAAAACAGCTGCAGTGTCTGAAGAAATGTCCTGGGAACTACCTGCAGGCTCTGAAAGGCATACCCAGAACTTTGAGAATGATGTAAGAATTTGGTTGTTTAGTATAGCTTTAGTTCCTTCTGGACCAGTTGCCTCTTGCAACTGTGATATGAGATGCCAAGGTAGGAGTACAGATCAAGTTTCTTAGCTTACTGTATATGTGATCCTTATTATGCAGGTATGTACATAGTTATCAAAGCTACTTATGGAACAATGCAGCAAGTCTGCGCGTCCAAAAATACGGTACGTCTGTTTTCTTTCTTAATAACTCTTGGGACGTACTGTATGCTTGTCAATGTAGGTTTTAACTTTCAACCACTTGTTTGTGTGGTGTGGCAGGGACCAACCAAGTTGTGGTGGGGGACTTGGTAAGTACAAAGGTAGATGATGCCAAGAAAATCGTCGGCAGTTTGACCTCTGAGCACAAGGAAAACAACGAAGAGGCATTGGATTGCGACCAGTTAGATGATACTGCTGTTGTTGATCTTCCAGGAGAAAGGAGTGACCTTGTTAAGGTTAGTTGCTTTTGTGGAACTTCTTATTAGGCCGTCCGTAGTTGAAAACTTTCGCTGCCTGTCATCTTGTGTGAAAATACCTTCAGATTATGATGAGCAAATGAGAACTTTGGGTTTGAAATTTAATTAATGAGGTTTCTGCATTGTCTTTTGTCATTAGTATATGTTAGTATTAACACTATAATGTTTTGCTGCTTTCTTTTGTGATCCTCAGGTTGTAGGTATAGAGGATATGGAAGCTGGAACTTACTCGACCAGTGACATCGTCCTCCCTCTACCTGGGTAAGTTGCTTGCAGAATTTTCCAATAGAAGTAGATTGAACATAGTACTTCTTGAAACCTAAACACCTTTCTCTTTGCTTCAACAGTTCAAGAGTTATTTACCCGTCCAATGACATTGCTGAAATTTATCATCATTTGGCGAAGAAGGTTTGTTAATGCTAAACTCAAGCATTCCCTATTTGTTCTAGGATAATTGAACTCGCATGTTCTCAGTGTATACTTTCTAAAGTTTTAGATATCCGCTAACGGAATCTATGATTTTCTGCTTAAAATGGTCAGGACGGTATAAGCCTAACTGAGAGCATTCACGGTGTAAAGTAAATTCCCATATCCTCTTTTTCTTCTAGATCCTTATGATTGTGTCACACTGCATCACCACGAGCATCTACTTCATTCTACTAATAACAAGCATTGTTTCAGGGAATTCTCAATAACTAGCATGACCGGTGGTTATAGACGTGTTTTCCAGAAGCCAATTGACTTTGAATGGTACTCTAAACCTCCAGTTTTGAGATCAAAGATTCTATGGAAGCAGACTAATTTTGTGGGTGATTCTGCAGGGAAGTACTGACTTACACTGACAGCAATAAACCATTGGCAGAGACGGACCTGGACAGGATAACCATGGAAAAGCCAATGGATAAGGTGGGATCTGCTGAAGAAATCGATTCGATGAAATCTGATAGCAAACAATCAGAATCTTGTGAAACCGATTTAAAAGACTCTGAGCAGACACAGTTGGCGCTCAAAATGGCCCTTACTCTTCCGTCTTCTTGTTATGCAACAATGGCAATCAGAGAGCTGTTAAAGACGTCGACTTCTGTAAGTACACAAACTGCTTTTCATGGAGATTATCTTACATTTGCTACTTAAAGTTTACCATTTAAAGTCGAAACATAATTTCTCCGAATCTGAATGTTGCGATTTTGGGGGGACTAATTGCAGGTTGCATATCACAAGACACTGAACTAGGATTAACACATTTGCATAGAAGCCATCTGCTCGACATCTTTGCTGGTTGTGTTACTCTGTTTTTGTTGCTTCGGAGCCTATTGAGAATTCAATCGTCTTCTTCTTTTTTGTTATTTATTAAGGATTATATCTTCTCTGATTCCATGGTTGTATTCGCGAAATTTTGTCTGAAATAAACATCAAACCGACAATGACAGTTGTAATTTGATAACTGACCAGTCATTTTGAATTTTAATGTATCAGTAAGATACAGAGACGTTAGCTACTCATTAAAGAACACAGCCTAAGTAGTTAACTTTGAAACAAGTTTCTGGACATCTTCAGATCAATTAACTGTCAAAAGTGGAAGCTTTTTTCACGTTTTTTTCACGTCACAACAGGTTAGAATTAAAATGTCTTACTCAATCTTCGAGCTTGGTAGTTTCCTTGAAGCTCTTGGACAACCAAATCGCTGTCTCTCTGGGTGAGACTTTGCCTGGACCAAATGGTCTCAGTAAGACATTCAGCTCATCGTACCTCTCATCTTGAAGCAATCTCGCACTGAATTCAAGCAATCCCTCCAATGCCTCGGCACGTTGCTGATAAGAACTAGGATCAAATCTTTGTCTTCTTATACCCGACGAAGCCCTGCTTGATGCTCCAGCAGTTGCATTCTGATCAGATGATTCGCTCCTGTTTTCTGGATATGTATCTTCATACTGATACACCGCCTTCATAATCGCCCCTTCTATGTTTTGGCCTGGTTCAAGAGTAAATTTGTCTTTTGTGATTGAGCAGTCTAGTGGTGGCTCTGGAGGTGGGCTGTATGAACCTCTAGACGATGCTTTCTTCTTCTTCCCACGCACAACCGGAACAAATGGCTCTTCCTCGTATGAGGCTAGTGGAAACTCAATCTTGTCAATTCTTGGTGCGTTCATCGACACATCAGGAGATTTTATTTGGAGGAGAATGCTGGTTTTCGATTTGTACAGAGAGTCTTTGATTTCTTTTACAGGTTTTCTTGAGTTAGGCATGGAAGCTCTACGAATCAAAGCCGCTGATTTTCGGTTCGTGTGCTGTGATGAAACAGGAAGCTGCAACATTATAGAAACAAGCGTTCCTTACTCTGACAAAACAATCAGTAAAACCAGTAACAAAGAGCTTGAAGGATACATCACTTACTTGACCACTGTCGCTCCTAGGCTGTCTTGATCTCACAGGTGAGGCCGAAGCTCTCACTGGAACATACGTAGAACCTTTAGAAGCCTCTTTGGTTCTACGAACAACCGTTCCATCACCACTTTCATCTGTAGAAATATCCACTTGCCTTTCACGAGTCAGATATGAGGGCACAGGTTTTTTAATTGACGAAGCAGAATCCTCCTGGTTACCCCTAAACCTGCTTGGACCAAAGCTATGGCTTTTGCCTGCAGAACGCCTTCTCTGCTCAGGAAAGCTGTTTCTCCTGGCGGATTCAGATTCAGGCAATTGCGCAGGCAACACATTATTTCCTGGATCATTCACTTTCAGATGAATCTTCTGGATATACGGCTGAAGCAGCGGTTGTCTGAGAAGCTCAGCAGCCTATAAAGAAGAAGAGAGATGATGCTTATTGGTCAACTACATTCACTTCCACGTTATGACCATATACGAAAGGACATAATAATATGACTTACGCTTGGTCTGAGTTCTGGATTTTTCCGGAGCATGCTTTTAACCAGACACCGGCTGAAGAAAGCAATTACCTAGATCAGTTTATTCTAATACATCTCACATTGAGACAAACAAGATGGAGCTGTTATTAGATCCTACACACTTACAAGGCAGCAGAATATTGCGCCGGAAGTGGAGGAACGATCGATCTGTTAATCCTGTTTATTAATCCTTGCATGTCCTGCAACAATTTCAGACAACAACAGTCAGAAACGTCTGATGAACATAACCCGAAGGAACATAAATGTAGGTTTCAGAGCTTACAAAAGCTTTAAATGCGGGCTTCATAGCTGTCATCTCATACATACAACATCCTGAAGAAAAGAACATGATTCAGATGAAAACTCCTCTCGTTACCTAGATCTAAAGGTTATTAATCTTAGCCATGGATGAGAACTTGCCAAGCGACCAAATATCAGACTTGGATCCGTAGGGTATATCAGCTAGTAGCTCCGGGCACATGTAGCTTGGCGTTCCAACCACCTGGTTTTGAACAAGAGTAACGATTAAACCTGTGTGGAACATATCAATATGTGAAAAATTGAAAGAGACTATACTTACTGAAGATGCGAGGTCGTCTGATGTTAAGACCTTGGCAAGTCCAAAATCGCCTGCGAATATCATTGAGCCGACTTGTTACACTATGGTTGGTATTGTGTTAGGGTGTTAAGGAAAATGATATAATGTAACAAATTTGTTAACCATCTCACCTAGGCGTATATCTTGATCCTTTGTCAAGAATATGTTTGAACACTGGATAGAAAATAATCGGTTAGTCCTGCGACGTATATCTATGACTATTGTTGGTCCTGGGACATAACATCATAACCAACCTTGACATCGCGATGGAGAATGTGATTGGCATGCAAGTATTCAAGAGCCATCAAGAGCTGAACAAGCCATTTGCAGAGTTTCTGATAACCAAACAAAAAAAATTGAGAGATTCAGAAATTCTGTATCAATGGCCAGAATCAATCAAACTTGTCTCTGCACAAACCTCTTCAGAGAAGTGTACACCATTCGTCTTCTTTATCGCTTCCGCCCTGTAAGGCAGAAGAAGCATAAAAGTCAGTAACTCTGTCAAAGAGCCTCTTCTCTAACCAGTATCCGAAACTGCTGAGAAGGAATAAGCTTACATGTCTCCTCCTTTGCAATAGCCTATGATAATGCACACATAGCACCCCTAATAGCACACATCCATAGACCATAGAGCTGGTTACATTTTCAAATTTTATATTGAAGAAACGAAAATATATGTATAGATGATACCTTTTCGACCCAAGAATCTTTATATTCCACAATGAATGGATTATCTATCTTTCTAATCAACTCCATCTACAAGTAGATAACAAGAGATTGTTAATCTACTGAAAAATAGTCAACATTTATAGCTCACGAATGCTGTATGATCCATAACAACATATCCAAAAAGAAAATCGACATTAACCAACAGAGCAACATCAAGGGCCGTTGTCTATACTTAGATCCTTCCAAGAGTTCAAACTCCATGATCTGGGTCTAAGAAGTGACAAAATCATTTGTTCTAATATATATTACTTGCATACGAAAGCATAAATATATGTGAATGTTTCAGTACACAGAAGAGATTTAAAACAACCTCTTGATGAGCAGATCTTCTTGTCCTACCAGTCTGCCGAGCAAGCCGGATTTTTTTCAGAACATACCTTCAGACAGCAGAAGGAGCATAACATTACAGAGAATTCAAATTTCAGATAACACCAACGCAAACCCGTTTTAGGTTAAGTACTTACAGTTTTTTCTCATGCTTATGTCTTACAAGAAGAGCTGACCCAAAGGACCCTTTTCCAATTTGCTCAAGTACCTCGTAATGCTCCATTGACAAACTGTGAGATTCACCTCCTCTGTCTTAATTTTGTCTATAGAATCTGACGCCAGATGAAGATAAAAGACACATTGTACAATCAGTTTATCCTTAATCATATTTCTTGTTAAGCAACACAAACCGTACCTTTCTGAACATTATTATAACTAAAAAATCAAATAGAATGAGCAAAAGCAGTCAAAAAACGGAAAAAGTGAAACTTTCTTTCTTCGACTCTTGTAAAAGTTTTGTGACTGAATCTCCTCGCCGTGCCGACCCACCAAACTTATAAATTTCGAAAATTTGACACGAACACGAATTAAACTTTGGGGGTAAAATTTCGAAAATTTAAGGTAACCCAAATCATAAAAATCGAACCTTCCGCTGCAGTAATTAAGAAATTCCTAACGTATTATTCTGTCCGGTGATTTAAAAAAAATGAAAACTTCTCTGAGATCATTGGAATTACAGATTCCTATCCTCGTATTCACAGTTTTTTTATTTATAACCCATCAAACTGAGCCAGACTATAACAAACGATGAACACAGCATTTTGCTATAAGAAAGAAGAAACGGTTACTTCTGTTCCAAAGTCAAAAGACAGAAGAGAGAGAGAGATATAACAAACCTAAACGGCGTCGTTGTGAGATTCAATCGGCAGATTTAGGAGAAGGAAAGGAAGAATAAGAAGTTGAGAGAAAGAAGTTCCTGCATTTCAAGGAGGAAGCTACAGAACGGCACCGTTTCCGGAGAAGGAGCAACGGTAGTGAAGAAGAGGCATTAGACGAAAACGAAGAAGAAGGTGAAGAAACTGGTTCGCCATGAGACCTGCTCTCTTGAGAGGAAAACGACAGATTTTGCTCGATGGAAGTAAATAAGACTTTGTAATTTCTTTATATAAAATTTGAGACAACAATATACTCTAATATTAGTTTAATATTTACAATATAATATCTGATTCACCCTTTTGTCCATATGATGTGACTTTACTTTATTTATTTATTGTTTCAAAACAGAAAAAAGCATAAAATGACAAGTTCCTCGAGATAATATATATTATTTTTTGTAGTTCGTGCATTACGATTTAATTAATATTATTTGGTCAATAATTGATTAGGTCGCGTTACAAAAAAAATTGTATTTGAAAAGTAAGTGAATTTTTTTTTTTTTGCTATATCTATAGACTAATTTACCTTTTGAGTATCACAAAACTATTTTCTTCTCTTAAATATATATATGAAGTATCAAATGTATGTTACTACGTGTTAATTATCTTTAAATTTCTTTCATTTAATTGCTGCCACATTATATGTGTTCATATGCTGGCAACAAGAAGACAGTATTAAAAGAAATAAATTCAAATTTACCAATGTTGTATTAGTATTTTTTATTTTGTTCAGCGGATCATATGTTTTGTAGAAAAGAGTATACAGTATTAGTAAACTACATTTATAATATTCTCTAAAATATTAGTAAATACGAATACAGTTTACCACCAAATTTCTAAGCAATGTTCAACTTTTAAACGAATGAAAAATAAAATAAAGTAAAATTGAAAAGAAGTAGATGATCGAGTTTTTAATAAGAAAAAAAATTACATTGTCATTATAAGTGTTTAGAAGAAAAATACCGTTTTCATCGTCTAGTTTTTTGTTTATGACCTCAAATCCTCTTTAAATAGATAGAATGTCACTAATTATGTACAAACTGTTTAATTTTTCTCTTAGTTTGTCTTTTTATTTTTATTGTTGCTTCTTGAACAACTTTTTGAGTGATTATTGATGATTATTGTATAGGCAGAGAACAAAAATATTGATTTATTAATAGTTGATACTCTTTCCACTCATCCACGTCAAACACGGTAAGCATTGTAATTATAAAATGAATTCTTATTTGTAAATTTTCTAAATTGTCATTTTCATGGACAAATTATGTTTCAGCACTGTCAATCTCACGGTTAAGTCTAACGATCTAAATATATTTATATGATGAAAAAGAATAATTATTATCCATATAATCTACTGGTGTTTCTTGTCTTTTCTTTGGAATCAGCTGTATATAATTTACAGGCAAAATCATGTAAATGCGAATAGTATTAATTAACCAGTGCTGTCCACTATTTTTAACTTAAAATCATTTATTTAATATGCATCTTCTTCGATTAAGTTTCAGTTACAGTCTATTCAGATTTCACTGAGAAGAAAACCGTATACTTTGGATTCCAATGTGGCTCAATAATTTTAGTTAGATTTCCATCTAAAATTTCAGCTAAGTTCAACTAGATGACTCTGAAATAGACATAACTAACATTATCATTGCAATCAAAACAAAATGCCAAACTTCATTATCTAACATTATCATTGCAAACAGAACAAAATGCCAAAGTTTGTTATCCTTAACCCCGTATATGATAAGATGTACGGACATACCTGTATTATACACATTACTAGTGTAAGTAATAAACGGTCCAATACATTAACATAGTGGCACCCAACAACATTTGAAATACATTTTCCTTCAAATTTATGGCTGAGAGAAAAATGATTTATTTTAAATTTAGTGCGACTAAAACATGTCTATGCATATTCATCACCAATATAGTATCGCTGTGCAAAATATCCTTAGCTGTTTTTATTCATATTCTTTAAATTTGTTATAAGTTTTTGCAACTGTTTTTTCGTCTTACTTCACACCCACTTATATATTTGCCCATCTCCATGAAACTATTTATTAGACCTTTGGTAGTTTAGTGCAAAGGCAAACCGCGTGAGCATATTAAATTTTAATAATCACACCAACGGGAGATCTATTTTTCTTTATTAAAGTTCACCAAATTACAGTGATGTAACATCCAGTATTTTGATTTCTGATTTTCTCTTTCTCTTTTTTTTTTCTTGTAATCGAAAACTGATTTCTTGAACGACACAACACACGAGAGTTGAGAACAGATTTGGCCTGTTTGTCCTTGGCCCAAAACAAAATTACGGGCTCGTTTGTAAAGCCAAGTTTTATGCGCCATACATCAGAAATTTTCTGAAACCACTAACAATAGACCAACGAGCCCAATAACAAAATTTTTAACTCAATAACAACAGATCAAGAAACCCAATAATAAACAGTAAAATTCAACAACAGAGACATGTCTATACTCTATAGTTGTCTTGAGATCCGAAACGCCAGCAAGAGCACGTAGCTAGCTAAGTCATGTAAAGAAATAGATCAGGTTCCAAAGTGATCGAGAAGGATTCTTCTTAAGCTTCCAATGAAGGAACTCCTAGCGAGAATGGTATGAATAGTGGTGAAGATTCAAGTAGCATCTGAGGACAGACCAAGCTCTCCATCCAAAGAACCGGAAGGAGTTGCACTTAAAGAAGCCAAGCCACCAAAAGTGCTTTAGGGCTTCCTATATTCTTCACTGTTCTGTCTGGCTTCATTGCTTGTTGTAATCTTGCGGATAGACAACTTTTTTCTAGCATCCTTAAAATTTTAGGCCTTGTAAGCTTCTGGATTACGGGCTTTAAGACATGCGCGCGAGATAGGAGGCATCGGTCGGATTGTGGCGTTGGACCACCTTTTGGTAATCGTTTCGTTGATTCTTAATGAGTTAGATTATAGGACATAGAGCTTTTTTGCTTTCTCGTAGCCTTCTTATCACAGTATCTTAAACTTGTGTCCTTTCTCTTTTAACACAAAGTGCAAATGGCTCGTTGGCTATTTCAAAGGTGGAGTCACATCATGTGCTTACCCAACCCCAAAGAATGTGATGTGGTGTATCCGTTTTGATCCGTTCACACCTTATTCGAAACAAGTGCCAATTAAGTAATTTGGCTAAATGGATCCAAAATTCTTGTATATGTTTCTTTGCAGTTTATCTGTTTACCTCACCTTATTATTATTGTTCTTTATTTTTCTTTCAAAACTCAATTGATAATTTTACAAAGAAGAAGGAAGAAGGAAGAAGAAAGAGTTGAATTCTAAAACCTCACTTGTTCATAACTTCAACGCCGTTCTTGCCGGCGATGATCACAGACGTAGCCATTCCCAGAAACAGACCGTGCTCCACCACTCCTTGAAACTTGCCGATCTCTTTCGCCGCCGCGAACCCGTCCTTCAACGGGTTCTTGAAATACAAATCGATTATGTAATTGCTGTTGTCCGTCACGTACGGCTTCCCTTCTCCGTCGACTCTCAGCTTCGCGTCGCATCCAAACTCCTTGAAGAGATCTTGCAATCTGATGAGATTGAAGTTCCAGCAGAACTGAACAACCTCCACAGGCATCGCCAGCCCGCTCCCGCCGAGCCCCTTAACGAGCTTCGTGTCGTCAGCCACAACGATAAACTTCTCCGCCACAGCTTCCACCATTTTCTCCCGGAGGAGAGCGCCGCCTCGACCTTTCACCAAATCCAGATTCGGATCCACCTCGTCTGCTCCGTCGATAGCCAGATCGATCCTCGGGTGCGTGTCTAGCGCGACGAGCGGAATCCCCAACGACCGCGCCTGTTCCTCCGTCCGCTTCGACGTCGGGATGCCAACGATGTCGTAGAGTTCGCCGGAGGAGAGGAGTTTTCCGATCTGGTCGACGGCGAAAGCTGCGGTGGATCCGGTTCCGAGGCCTAGGACCATCCCAGGTTTGATCGCCTCAACGGCTTTCTCCGCCGCGAGCTTCTTCAGATCGTCCTGCGAAAGCGCGACGGACTGAGCCTTGACGGAGAACGAGACAGAGGTCCTGGGGGAAGAAGAGGAAGAGCCAGTGCGCAGGTTAAGAGAAGGAGTGCGTAGAGTGAGGTGAGAGGATGAGACGAAGGATAAGGAAGCCATTGGAGAGAGGAGGAGAAAGGAAGAGATGTGTCTGGTTCTCGTGATTGGTCAAGAAATTACAAAAACACTACTAGTTAAGGTTGGGTTGGGTTTTGACTTTTGAGTGGAAGAGGAAGGCGAGGGCAGTTTTTAGAGTTTTGTAGTTGGTATGGGGGTATTATTGGAAAACCACGCTTCAACGTCGGTTTTGGGTTGGTGGAGCTTAATAACCGGCTAAACCAGAGAGCTTTTTTAATACGGCGTCGTTTCTTGTAGAAAAACCTTTTTATTGTTTTTCGTCTACAAGTCTAATTAGTTTCTTCCACTTTCTCCATCTTCAGATTTCTTTGTAAAGGAAAACGAAAAAGCTCACCATGTCCGCCGAATCAGCCACCGAAATTCCTAAGGGACAGGTTAATTAAGCGTAATTTTTTTATTTCGTATGCGTAGATTTCAATTTTCTGGGTGGGAAGAATATCTAGGGTTCTGTCAATCGAGAATTTCGAATCTTGGGTTTTGATCAATGGATTCTCTCAAGTTTGATCCTTGTGTTTATTTGTTTTGTTGTACAGGTTGATCTGCTAGATTTCATCGACTGGTCCGGTGTTGAATGCCTGAACCAAAGCTCAAGTCACTCCTTACCAAATGCTCTCAAGCAGGTTATTATTACAAGTTGGATGTACTTGTCTGTCTGTTTACCAAGTTTTTGTTTCTGCAAGTACTTGCATCGGCTCTTGTTCATCGTATCTATCAGATACTTTGCTTAGTTGTTTCTCTATATATGAGATAGTGTATTTATGAATTATGATCTGGGTGCGATACAGGTTCTACTCAACTTTAGCGTGTTTGAAGATTTCCTTTGCTTTTTCTTTTCCGTTGTTCTTTTGAATTGTTTGATTCGCTGTTACTGTTTCATGACCTGAGATTGATTTGCTTGTTCGTGGTGTAGGGGTATAGAGAAGATGCAGGTCTTAACCTAGAGAGCGATGCTGATGAACAACTTCTAATCTATATTCCTTTTAACCAAGTTATCAAGCTACATTCCTTTGCTATCAAAGGCCCCGAAGAGGAAGGTAATGATGCTTTAGAAGAAAGAAATAGATTCTCTATATTGAAAGCATTACTAGGTGTTTGTGATTTGTGTCTTGCCTTGTTGCTGTTACTTGTTACTCCCCGATATTAATGCTTTTTCACCTTTTAGGTCCTAAAACCGTCAAGTTTTTCTCAAACAAAGAACACATGTGCTTCAGGTAATGTGAATATATATTCTTATTCTTATCTAACTCGGTGATTATCGTGTTAATAACTCAAATCTCTTTGATACCAGCAACGTCAATGATTTTCCTCCAAGTGACACCGCTGAACTAACTGAAGAAAACCTTAAGGTACACATACCTGAATTCTAACTTTGTTCATTTAGTGACAGCTTCTGGCCATCATTACATCTGTCTTGAGACCTCTCTGTTCAATTCCATTTACAGGGAAAACCGGTGGTCCTTAAATATGTCAAGTTTCAGAATGTTCGAAGGTACAAGTTTTACCATGTTCTGTGTTATATAATAATACTTGCTCAGCGAAATCACAAGCTCAAATCTAACCTTTATCTATTCAATTCAAGCTTGACGATTTTCATTGAAGACAACCAATCGGGTTCTGAGGTCACGAAGGTTCAGAAGATCGCTCTCTACGGCTCAACGTAAGTCTATCCTCGAGAGAATGTTGGTCTTAGCTGCTCATGTTTTCCTGATATTCGCAAAACTATTGGTCTTTTACACCATTTAGTACAATGACAGGGTTGAGACGACTGATATGAAGGGGTTGAAAAAGATTGAAGATCACTGAGCAACCAAAAGGGTCATATGATCGTTTATCACTTTGATTTCCAGTCTTCTTTTGTGGTTTCTTTCCTTTTCACGTTCTTTTTCAAGTTTTTAAATTGAAATAGACTAGAACTTGCGATTGCCTATTTTTACTAGTGCGAAACGAATTATATAAGCTGAATAACATTATTTCAACCCAGGTTCAAGTCTCGTTAACTTTTTGATGACAAAAATGAAAATAATATTCGATTATCACAGCTACCATATGACAATAACATCTTAAATTTGAAAACAACATAAAAAGGACAACTTCAACTAGAACTAGCTTAAGATAAACAAAATAAATCTAGGCCTCAATAATCGATCAAACCTTAACAACTAGAGAGTATGGTTGGAATGGTGAGATATGCTTAGAGAATCTATTACTTATAAGTTATATAGATGTATGTTTTGAAAATCTAGGTGGATTTATTTTGGTTTTAATCTATTTAATGTAAATCTATAAGTACTAGAAATTAAATGAGATTTTAGATTTTGATCAATTTAACCTAAGTTACACAATTGTTTTGCTCTTACTCATTGTTTTATGCAACTCATTAGACTCGATAAGTATACTTTTTGTCTGAAAATCAATTAAAGTAAAATAATCAAAATCATTTTGGTTTTGGGCTCTATTGTTTTTAGTTTTGGGCTTGAAAAATGAAAACCCAATTATATATACGACGAACTTTTTCTCTCGTTTTTTTTGTGTTTGTTTATAGTCAACGCGCTTCTCCGTATTCTTCAGTTTACACGAAAGCTTGAGGAAAAAGAAAAACACTAACCAGCTTAAACAAAATACTATAATACTACGTAAAGATCAATCCCATGATCGAAAGTAACGCGATTAGGTTATTTAATCATTCGCTTTTCTCGAATATATCAAATCACTTAACATTCTTAGATGGGTTACATGTGATTGGGTAATAGAGGCTTGGTTGGCTAAGCAAATGACAACATTATAATAACCAAAAAATGGAATATCATTAGATTCGAATTTTTGTTAGCCGAAAGTGAAACGGTATCCAAGTATGCGTCTCACGATTAAATATATAAGTTGGTCACCAGATTTCTAACCAAAAGAATTTGAACGAAATATGCTTCTCATCATCACATTTTTGCAGTCTTACAGTTCATAATTCACATGCTAACACTACTCTAATTTTATATAATGCAGGCATGATACATACTACGATATGACTGCCCATAATTAATATTAATGGAACAAGAAGAAGTTTTTTTTGTGGACTAACATAGTATGCAAAATAATACATTTTCTGTCAATTTTTTTATCTTTTTTTTGTTTTCTGACGGCTCTAATTGTTGTTACCTTCTGTATATATAGAAGAAGGTGTTATATGTGTCAGCATGCGTTGTCTTTAGGCGTGACAATATTCAATTTGCATCTTATTTTATATGTAACTTATAACGGGACCACAAGTTCATGTTCTCATCACTTTTTCAACACCCCAAATGCTTTCTTTGTTTACCATACTAAATCAGTACTTACTCTTTACAACATATCGTTTTGAAATCGTAATGTTATTTGATGTCTTCAGTTCAAAATTCAAAATAAAGTTCTTTATCTATTGTCACTAAATGCAATATAGAAAATATAAAGATAACATCAGAAATTTCACCGTGTCATTTGGGTGAAAATATAGTCTTGCTTAATTGTATGTTAAATAGTTTAACTCTATTTTCTTATTATGAAGACATATAATGAATTGAGAATATAATACAAAAAATGGACGGTTTTCGTTGTATTGGTTAACGACCTAGCATATGTAAATGTTAAATCATGACCAATTAAGCTTTCTCTCTTTTTTCCGTAATGCATAATCTCTCTCGCTCTCTATGCAATTAATACGATGTATGTATGCCTATTTGTTTAAACATTTGATGGAAATCAGATTATAGACACGTGTACATTCATAATTGTACGTTAATGTTCTGAAGAACCAAACACAGAAATTGTTAGCTAAATCATCATTAAAAAATTAAAGCTTTAAATTTACATCAGACCGACTCTTTGAACACAACTAACATTTAATAAAAAACTATATTATGATAATGTTCAAATAATGATCAATGATTCATTCACACATCACAACTCTCAGGCTTCTCCAGACTATTTATTCCCTTCTTCTCCCTCTCATTACCCACATGAAACAAGAAGCTCACACACAAATCCATGTGTACATGCAAGTAAATATATGTTTATGTATACTTGTATTTATATATGTATACCATGCACCAGTAGCAGTTAAGCTGCCAGCATGATCTTGTCTTCCTCTCTTAAGATTCATATCTAATGAAGTATATGATTTTTCTTGTTCTTCTAAGATTATACGATAGTAGCTTAGAGAGAGAGAGGGAGACTAGGTCATGCTGGTAGTTTCACCTGCTAATGACAGTAGCATGAAGAAGAAAGAAGAAATGGGAGAAATAATATAGGACTCTTTATGATCCTTCCACTCGGTAAGAGGGTCTCATGTAACCATGGAGAGTCAATTACACAGGTACTTTCACTGTGAAATATTTGTATTGGACCCATTTTTATCCTACACATCTCTGTGTTTTAATCATAGTATTATTTGCATTGATGTGTGATCCTCTTGTTGATGTTACCATCATGAATGTAGTAAGATTTTATTTTTGTAGATCATTAAACAAATAACTTTATCTTTACAAATTCAGTTTCATTTTTGGTTTAATGTACACTTGGTTACAAAAGGAGAGAGGGCTTCAACTATAGGTCATATCTTTGTATCCTTAGAATCTTGTATAAATAAGCAGATACTAGACGCATTTTGGAACAAAAACTTAGATGTTGGACGCATTTTGGAGAATATCTGATATTACAAGAACGCACGTCTGCAAAACATAATTGTATTTATGAATTTAGAAAAAGTTCTAACGTTGCCGTTTCGGCTCTGCTTGTCACTGAAGTAGCGAGATTCTATCTTGTATTCTATCCTGAATCCATGTATTCTTCTCTTTGCTCAGTAAAGGTAATAAATGTATGAAAATTATAGGGATTATTAAGGATTTGCATTGAGATTACAAAACGAGTGGTGGTGCTCTGTTCCTGTTTCCCCTCCTTCTCTATCCTCCAAAATCCTGACTTTCCCTCTCCTTTTGCATTATCTCTACCGCTTCGCGTTTCGATTCTTGTCTGATTTTCCTTCATTTCCCAGAAATTGGGTTCCTTTACTTCATTTGGTTGCCCAAATTTTCGCACTTTCGCCTCCGGTCCTCTGTTTCTGTCCACTTCCATGAAACTTTTTCCCCCGGAGAAGAGCTAGAAATGACGCCATTTTCCTCCGAACTCGTTGGTTTCTCTATCCCTTTCTATTCCAAACCCCACAAACACTATTCGACTTCTCACGGATTAGTATTCCACAATCGAAGCTTCTTGTGCTGCTCTAACTCTAACCTTAACCACGACAATGTCAAACCTTTTTCATCTTCAGGAGCAACGAATCTTCAAGCCGCCACAGCAGACGCAAGACAGACCCATTCACAGTCTCTCGGATTTAGAGACACCCAGATGCTCAAAATCTTCCATCGGTCATGCCGTTCAGGTAGTTACATCGAAGCTCTGCATCTACTCGAGAGCATGGTACGTAAAGGGTACAACCCCGATGTGATTCTCTGCACAAAGCTCATTAAAGGCTTTTTCAATCTGAGAAACGTCCCAAAAGCCGTCAGGGTTATGGAGATTCTCGAGAAGTTCGGGCAGCCTGATGTCTTCGCTTACAACGCTTTGATTAACGGGTTTTGTAAGATGAATCGGATCGATGATTCTACGAAAGTTCTCGATAGGATGAGAAGCAAAGGGTTCTCTCCAGACACTGTGACTTACAACATAATGATTGGTAGTTTGTGTAGTAGAGGGAAGCTCGATCTTGCTTTGAAGGTTTTAGATCAGTTGCTTAGCGATAATTGCCAGCCGACTGTGATTACCTACACGATTTTGATCGAAGCAACGATGCTCGAAGGTGGAGTTGATGAAGCATTGAAGCTTTTGGGTGAGATGTTGTCTAGAGGGTTGAAACCGGATATGTTTACTTACAACACAATCATAAGAGGAATGTGTAAGGAAGGGATGGTGGATCGTGCGTTCGAGATGGTTCGGAACTTGGAACTGAGAGGGTGTGAGCCCGATGTGATCTCTTATAACATCTTGCTTCGAGCTCTTTTGAACCAAGGGAAATGGGAAGAAGGAGAGAGGCTGATGACAAAGATGTTCTCGGAGAAGTGTGAGCCGAATGTTGTGACTTATAGCATTCTGATTACAACTCTATGCCGCGATGGAAAGATCGATGAAGCGTTGAATCTGCTTAGGCTTATGAAGGAAAAAGGGTTGACGCCTGATGCTTACAGCTACGACCCTTTGATCGCTGCGTTTTGTAGAGAAGGTAGGTTAGATTTAGCTATCGAGTTCTTGGAAACTATGATCTCGGACGGGTGTTTACCGGACATAGTTAACTACAACACTGTTCTAGCTACCTTGTGCAAGAACGGGAAAGCGGATCAAGCGTTGGAGATCTTCGGGAAGCTAGGAGAAGTGGGTTGCTCACCGAACTCGAGCTCTTACAACACCATGTTCAGCGCCTTGTGGAGCAGCGGAGATAAGATGAGGGCGTTACAGATGATATCAGAGATGCTGAGTCACGGGATTGACCCCGACGAGATCACTTATAACTCGATGATCTCGTGTCTGTGCAGAGAAGGAATGGTGGATGAAGCTTTTGAGTTATTGGTTGATATGAGAAGCTGTGAGTTTCATCCGTCGGTTGTTACGTACAACATTGTTCTTTTGGGATTCTGTAAAGCTCATAGGATCGAGGACGCCATCGATGTTTTGGAATCAATGGTGGAAAATGGATATAGGCCTAATGAAACTACTTATACGGTGCTTATTGAAGGGATTGGATTTGCAGGATATAGAGCAGAAGCTATGGAGTTAGCGAATGATCTGGTCCGAATCGATGCCATTTCTGAGTATTCGTTCAAGAGATTGCATATGACTTTCCCTTTGCTTAATGTTTTACAGAGATCTTCTCAGACGTTTGGTCATTAGGTTATAAACAGTGAAAGTGGTGGGATAAACAACACGTCATGTTATCGTTTCTCATCTCAACCGATTTTTTCCGTTGAAAATACAAAAAAGAAACTTATTCACTGACTCTTACCATTTTGTTTAACTATATGATCTAATAATATTCCAAGAAAAGATAACAAGTCCACAATTCAGGCATAACAAAAGCTTTTGCTTTGTATCTTGTCTATGTTCGTGAGGCGAGGAATCCGATTGTTTGCCACAGAATCGGGGAGCAAGACAAGATGGGATCCTCTTCATTCCCTTGAGCTTAATCACCCATCTCTTGTTCTGCTCGAGAAATGCAACTCGAGGAATCACTTGAAGCAGATTTTGGCAAAGATCATGCGTGTCAATCTCATAGGCGATACCTTTCCCATGAGCCGTCTTATATTTTTCTCAGCGATCACATATCCAGAGAACTTCGACTTAGCCAAGCTTCTGTTTCTTAACTTCACCCCAAACCCCAACGTTTTCGTCTACAACACGATGATTTCTGCTGTTCCAAGCTCCAAGAAGAAGGAATGTTTTGCTCTGTATAGCTCTATGCTTAGGCACAGTGTTTCTCCTGACAGGCAAACCTTTCTCTACCTCGTGAAAGCGTCGACGTGTCTGTCCGAAGTGAAGCAGATCCAATGCCACATCACTGTTTCTGGGTTTTTGTCTCTAGGGAATTACCTGTCGAATTCTCTGGTTAGGTTGTACATGGAGCTCGAAAGTTTTGGTTTTGCAGAGAAGGTGTTTGCTACAATGCCTGAACCTGATGTCAGCTCTTTTAACACCATGATTGCTGGTTATGCCAAGAAGGGGTTTAGTTTAGAGGCACTGAAACTGTACTACAAGATGGTTGCTGAAGGTATCGATCCTGACGAGTACGCAGTGTTGGGTCTTCTACTTTGTTGTGGTCGATTATCTGATCTTAGGCTTGGGAAAGGAGTTCATGGTTGGATTGAGAGGAGGAACCCTTTTTCTTCATCAAACTTGATACTGTGCAATGCTCTTTTAGACATGTACTTCAAATGCAAAGAATCTGGTCTTGCAAAAAGAGCGTTTGATATGATGAAGAAGAAGGACACGTGTTCTTGGAACACCATGGTCGGTGGCTTTATTAAGCTTGGGGACATGGAAGCTGCTCAGGCTGTTTTTGATCAGATGCCTAAAAAGGATCTTGTCTCTTGGAATTCTCTGCTTCTTGGTTACTCGAAGAAGGGATGTGATCAAAGAGCCGCCAGAGAGTTGGTCTATGAGATGTTGATAGTCGAGAAGCTCATTCCAGACCTCGTCACTGTGGTAAGTTTGATAAGTGGTGCCGCAAACAACGGAGAGCTTAGCCAAGGAAGATGGGCACACGGGCTAGTGATCCGCCTGCGATTGCAAATTGACGCCTTTCTTGGTTCGGCTCTGGTAGATATGTACTGCAAATGTGGCAGCATTGAGCGGGCTCTCATGGTTTTCAAAACAGTTGCTCAGAAAGACGTCACGCTATGGACAACGATGATAAATGGGTCTGCCTTCCATGGAAATGGCAAGCAAGCTCTGCAGCTATTCGAAGAAATGCAAGAAGAAGGCATGACGCCAAACAAAGTCACGCTGCTCGCTGTCCTAACAGCTTGCAGCCATAGCGGCCTCGTGGAGGAAGGGCTGTACGTTTTCAACCACATGAAGGAGAAATTTGGCTTTGACCCTGAAACCGAGCATTACGGAAGCCTTGTCGATCTGTTGTGTAGGGCAGGGAGAGTCGAAGAAGCAAAAGACATTGTGCAAAAGAAGATGCCAATGAGACCAAGTCAGTCAATGTGGGGATCAATCTTAAGCGCTTGTCGGGGAGGAGAAGATATTGAAACCGCAGAGATGGCTTTAACGGAATTGCTCAAGTTGGAACCTGAAAAAGAAGGCGGATACGTTTTGCTGTCCAACATCTATGCAACCGCTGGAAGATTTGGATATTCAGACAAGACGAGAGAAGCAATGGAGAGTCGTGGAGTAAAGAAGGTTGCAGGGTATAGTAGTGTTGTAGGAGTAGAGGGAATTCATAGCTTTGTGGCTACAGAGAAGCAAAAACATCCAAGATGGCTTGAGATTAGAGGAATTTTGCACCATCTGTGTGATGAAATGAGTTCAAATTTGGGTATTACGGATTTGTTAGGAAGAGAGATGAATTAACCATTATTGATACTTCTTTTTATCTTCTTGAGTCCCACAGATACTAATCCATTTTAGTTAGAAAGTTATCTTCTTGATTCATACAATCTTGTAATCAAAGCGCAATAATTTTTCTCAAGCAAATTTTTAGTTATAGTCTGTCTTAATTCAACCAGATTTCATAACCACAGAGATATATAACTACTATATGTAGCTCGTCTTATGGCACTTCTGTCAAATCAATTTCTCAAATTTCCTCGTCTCTCTATTGTCATTAATTGGTAACAAATTGAAGCAAAACCTCCAAATTTATACCGGGAAATACAAAAAGGCTACAACACGTTTTTAAGTCGCAATAGAAAAAAAACAGCCAAAAATCAGGATTTTATGTATGTACACATTAAGACAACAATTTCCAAAACTGACAAAAAAAAACTAACTACTACTATATGGTAAATTCCTTTTGAAGAGTGTTATTACTACCTTCTCTGAGACCTTGAAGACATAGATGCAATGTTCTCTGGACACTATCTGCAACCAATTTCAGTTTGCCTTGAGTCAAATCTCCCGCAGCAGAACCGTTGACTTCCACAGTACGGCTCACTCTCTGTTTGCACTTCTCCCAATCATCAACACGTTGCCAACAAGCTCGACCTCCATGGCTTCCTTCCATGCCAAGAAACGTCACGCTAGGATTTTCTCCAAACGTATATCTTAACCTAACCGATACACAGTAGGGCAGCCACGCCGCTCCTCCAGCTGCGTTTATGTGAGGTATGTGCGCAGGGTCAAGAACTACGGTCAAAGCAAAGTCAACCGTATTCTGAGGTCGATCGTAATGGATATTGCTTTTAGCTCCACAACAGTTTTCTACATCTGTACCGGAATGATTCTCTAGACATAGCTCGATTCGAGGTCTCTGTGCAGGAGCAATCTCTCCAGCTTGTTGTGATTGCGATAATCCTTTTTTCCAAGCTATCAGTTTTAGAAACTCCCTTAACACCGATATGGGTAACGTGAGGAGTGTTATGAACGAGGCAACTCTTGAAGCATCATAAGGCTCTGAGGCGACACGGCGGCTGAAATAGTCACAGATTTCTCCAATCTCGGATTGGGTTAGATCCTCTTGAGCAACAGCTGATGAGCCGTTTTGCTGCTGCTGCTGGTGATGGAATCGCCTTACGCTAAGGACTTGAAGAAGAAGCTGAACTCTATGGACACTCACCGCAAATACATAGCCACTACAAAAGAGAGAGAGATAAAAACAAGACAACTAAGGTTAGCATAAACAGATTAATGTATACAAACACGATATAATTCGCCAAAGTTCTTGGTTTGGATACCCGACAAAGAAGCGTAACGCTGGTTGTTCTTGGTCTAAATTCAAGAGAGCGCCTTCGTTCTCCTTCAAGATTGAGCCTAAGATCTCTCTTAAGAGATCTGGTAACTGAGCAAATAGCCATAGTACTCCAAGATACTTAAGGATACCACGCAAAACTTTTTTAAGAGCTACAAGAGGAACCCATCCTCCGCCATAGCCACCATCATCACCTAGACCTATAATCGCTGTGTTTAATTCGCCTCTAACATGTGCTGGCACAGCACTGCCTGGTGGTCTACGGACAGACAATCCTGAGCCCAAAGATCCTGAAGCAACACTTCCAACACGATTCATCACGGCTCTTGACATTACACTAGAAGGGGAGAAATTAACTCTGCTCCCACCGCTACCAGTTGGGTTTCCACTGTTTGGATTTGTTGCTCCTTGGCTACCTGTCAAATTCGGTTCTAAACCGTTCAATTCTTGAGCAACATGCTCCATGATGAAAGGCCTGAATTGAGGACATGGCAAGGAGCCTCCAATAGAAGCACCACCCTTGGGTGGAGTTGCTGGTTGCAACCAGACTTGATCTCCAGCAAAGCATCTCATGTCCACAGCAAAACGTTTACGGTATATGATTCTTATCCAATAGGGTCCACGAAGTACTACAGAGACATCAATGGGTAAGAGAGAGCTAGGAACGATTCCAGGTCCGCTTCTCCCTGCAGCTGCTAGCATTGCAACTCCATGGAAATTTCCACCGAGCGGACTTGGACCAGGAGAAGCAACAGTACTCCCTGAAGCTGCTGAAGCAGACTGGCCAACAGCATTAGGAGCTGCTAAAGTGGAAGGGGCAATGATTCCTTGAGTTTGTTGCATCTGATTTGATTGTCTTGTGGTCGCTGTAGCAGGTACGACAGGCAAGCCAGTGGCAGTACTAGCTCGGGCAGGGCGAGTAGCAGCAGCTAATGCAGTCAAAGGCCCAGCAGTAAGGCGAATGCAATCCAGAAGAGATTCTACCTCTGCACCATTTATGAAATCCTCCAAGAACTGTACAAGAATTACCTTACAGTCAGGAAATGCATACCTCTTAAAGAAAAAAATCCACGAAGAGATAGATCGTTAAGTTGTGCGAACAACTCACCTTAGTATGTGGCCAGTGTTGGTCAGGAGAGACATGCATGGTGCATCCATCTTTACCTGACTCCCACTCGACAACAAAACGCGCCAAAATCCCTGAACCAAAGCTAAACCACAGGCTTGTTAATCCTACTGCCTCAATCTTGAAAGCCCTCCATCTATCAACTGGCTCGCCACTGCCTTTCCCTCCAGCAGGTCCTTTAAGAGTGGCATTAGCACCAGGCTCTTCTGTTTTTTCATCTGGCTTAATGCCAAGTAGCTTCCGCATACCAAGGGAGAACATTCTCGCATTTGAAAGCCTCTGAATGTCGGCCACAAGCTTCTTTATACTATCGGTTTCCACGGATTGATAGCTCAAAACAACACCTTCAGGGTCATAACGGATATGGGAATCAACATCAGACGAATTCGCAATGTGAACTCCAGATCCCCACGGTGTGGATTTACTTCCCTTCTGAAGTTCCCAGAGATCCCTGAAGTGTTGGTCATTTATTTTCACATCCCAACACATACTTCCAGGTCTACCCAGCTGCAAGCATATATGTTGCCAGGAATCATTTTGAGCAAATGGAAGCCGGAACCATATATCTGAAAATGCATCTCTTAGACCCATTTCCTCAACATATTGAATATCCAGTGCCTCCATCTGACTAGTTAGTTTGGCATGCTTTATGGACAACGAAGAATGCCTGACCACGTGGAGAAGAGCATAGACAAAAACGCTTGAAGGTGCATTCCCCTTGTTTGCTTCAGCAATGAGATTCCCATAGCTGCATCCAATAGTTTTTGTTGATGACACCACGGCAGTGGATAGGGTCTGTGATGCAGGGCTCCAACTCTTCACTAATTCACTCTGCACCAATTCAGAGGTTTTACTTCTCTTATTGGGATTAGCGACACCTTCCACTCCCTGGAGAGATGGGATCAATCTTAGCAAATCTGAAGCTGAACGTTTCCGAGATTTCTGGTCTTTCCTCAACAAAGGACCATCAGAGGTAGTTGCAAGATCAGCTGTTTGTACAGCAAATAAGAGAAATTAGGAATTTCAATATCGAGAAAATATATTTGAGAAAAGGCTATGGAAATGTTCTTACATACGGGAAGAGGTGACAACGAAGATTCAGTGACCATTCTACTGCCTGACTCAGAGACTCCGTTCCCAGTAGTTAGGGAAGGAGACAATATCATGGACACCTCCTGGTTAGAGTTAGAGCTAGCCATCTTCTTCATAGCTGAACCCTTCCCAGGGGGAGATGACAACAAATTAAAAGAGCTAGGTTGTAAAGGGCCTTGCATATTATAGAAGGAATCCGATTGGTAGCTAGTCAACAATGGAACTTTTCCGAGGCCATTAACAGCAGGAAGATTTTTAGGAATTGAACCATGCCCATCACTTGAAACAAGAGCGGATGTCCCATTCTGATGTCCAAACACTTCATCTACGATGCTAGAGAAACTCAATTGGCTTCCACTCATTTCTGCCAGAGATTCGTCAACTAATCCAGGATGGCGGTTTCCAGATGCATGATTTAAGCTCTCGGCATCTGAGAATGAAGATACAAATCTAACGACATCGGATGTAATCAAGTTAAGATCATCTTCAAGAATCCGTATCTGCCCAACATCAATTTTCTTTACTCGTACAACATTGCTCAGATCACTGAACGACTGAGGTTTTCCCGAACCATCCATTTGAGTTTCCACTAATTTAAACAGTGGCGTGAAGTCCTTTTCGAGTTCCATGAGCAAGAGGTGAGAGCTTTCACAGTCAGGGAATCCCAAAGCCAGAATGCTTGACCCATCCGAGAGGTTTTTGGGGACTTTGTTTAGACCAAAGCCATGTTCGTATACCTGCATTTAACAAAAAAAAATCAAACAATTAATGCATCACTTCAAAATTCAACAATTAAACCAATGTTCGTAGATTTGCAACGCTTCCAACTCCAAAATTTAAGCTGAGGCCAACAATTACTACCTCAAGACCCAAAAATTTGCCAATGGCGGCAAAAAAATGCAAAATGCTTTTGCTTCTCAAGTTAATAAAGGCATCAACTGCAGATATACTTCCTTGATTTAACGCATCTTCAAATTCGTCCAAGATGGAGGGGGTCAAGATACTCTTGGATGACTGAAGAAGAAACCGACCGGTCCTGCAATCATTAATATAAAATGAGAAATGCCAGGCAAAGATAAGATCTCTCTATATACGTAAATGCCAATATTATACCTTATATTGATCCCGAGTGTGAAAAATGATGATCCATAGGCTCGGACACGTAATACCTCTGGCTCTATTTGTTCCTTAGAATCTACCATGTTACCTCCCTAAAAGATGGGGGAAAGAAGAATGACCCAATTAAAGTCAATTTAAATAAATATTGATAACACCACGAGCAAGAGACCCAGCTAAAAGAAGCTAGGCCATAAGCCATGTGCAGTGCAGAAAATTCAGTACTCTTAACAACTAGAATTGTGTCAAAACAAATATGGATTATCGAAAACCTAGGTTCCACCATCTCTGAAATATAAGCTTCCAGTTAATGCTTAATCTCATTTTCTCCAGCATTAAGCCATAAAAAATTAGCAAGGCATTGCCTGAACACAGTGATAAGCAAACGGGGTACAGGAAAACAGAAATCAGACTACTGACATTCGGGTGACATAGGTTTTTACCTCAATACCAGGCTCATCCAGGAAGGCCTGCAGGATGACATCACTGGGAGCTCGACAAATACGAGCATTCCTCAAAAGCTCTTTCTGAATTTCAAGAAGACGGGTATATCTGTTACAGCATATAGCTTTGAGCAGAAGCTTCTCCACGTCAATGCAGCTCTGATCGAGAGAAAACTCAGCTTCCTTGCCAGTTAGTGGGTCAATTACAAATGTGCTGTGAAAACACTTAATCTGGAAATCTGACCCTGGTTCAATTTTAATGAATGGACCAGAATTTTTATCAGAATCTGACCAGTACATAAGTTTCACCCCTGGTGTTTTAAGACTAACAGAATCTGCCTCTCCATCTTGGTTTGCTGGTGTAGTGCCAGTATCCGAAATTAAGTCAAAGCGAATTGCATCTTTCCATCTCCCATGAAGAAGAGCTCGGACCTGCCTTATGACTGTGTCCATGACAATGGCAACGCAAAGCTCATGGAGGACCGCATATAAAATCGTGAATGGATTTTCTGCCACGGACATTCGACGCTCTAAATCATCACCAAGGATATGCCGTCTTGTCACTTCGAGTTTAATTGGGCCACTTCTTTCACCAACAAGCAGATCCAAATGCAATATTCTCCACATGGATAGGTGGCCTCGGTAACCAAGAGTAACAAGAACCTTAAATTCCCCGTCGACAGATAAGGTAACTGTCCCTTTAGAAACTTTCACCTCTGTTATTTCTTTTGGAAGTGTGATTTCAAGCAATTTGGAACGAACAAGTACCTCCAGCTTTCTTAGTGCTGGTTTCTGTTGATGCTCATCCAAAGAGCACTGCATACCCACATCGTCTAGACACTTTGGCAGGCGCTGATAAGAACCTGTCAGCAAAACCTCAACAGCAGAGGGAACATCATAGACAGGAGCACGAGCTTGCTGTAGACCTTCATGCATAAAAAAAAGTGAATCCGCAGCTTGTGTAAAGCATATATCATGAGCCGACAATGTGCTCCCGAGGTCTTGGCAGTAATTTATTAGAGGAACCTGCAGCCAGGGAGTTATAGCAAAAGGTGAATAAGCGGCTCAATAAATTTCTGAATACTTACTCCGTAAAGATAGTAAACACAAGCGAGGATCAATAATCTAGGAAATATCAATGGAACGATGATCTAAAGTAGCTAACTGGGAATTTCTCCGCCTACTTGGCCTGCTGCGTTCCATGGAAGTTTTTCACTCACTAGCACAAACCTAGTAAAAAGTAAAGGTAGCCTAAGATTTTCTAACGAGAAGCACCAATGATAACAAATGACCTGCTTCTAATGCACTTATTCGTGTGCTAAACAGTCCACTGATGGTGATTATAAGAAAAAGAACTCAACCAAGACAAAGTGCTCAGCTCTTTCTACACTCTGTATAAGCAGTTAGAAATGAAAGTGAAACACTATACATCCACATTAGCCGGACTGAAAATCCTAAGATTTTGATTCTCTTTTATTTTAGTTGTTCCGAGAAGTAAGAAAAGCTGAAACTTTAGCAAACACTTAGGCTGCTTAATATGCCAGAGTAATCAAAAGACATAACATCATACAGATGCAATGAGACACGCATGTTCTGAGCGGCATGAATGGGCTTTCCGTTTAATTGCCAATCCATAGATAAGTTGTAGAGAATAGTATAAGCTTTAGCAGACAAGTAATGTAACTCAAACAACAAAACCCCATCGAAGTCACACAAAAGTAGCTTCCTATTTCATTCCCAGTCTGTAAACCATCCAATGACACAACTTGAAAACTCAAAGATCTTGAAACGGACAACCGATACCCTAATCGAGCACCATATCGAATTCCAACTCAAGAAAGCTTCGAACTTTCAGTTCAACCCCAAAAACGTGAAAAGAAACGAACTTGTACAAAGGGAGAAAGACAGACCTGTTTACACCATTTGGCGAGGGCATTGAGCCGAAGCATCCGCTGCTGAGTCTTAACGACATACTTCAGGAGGCTAACCTTCTTCTCAGTATCAGAAAGCTCCGCCGACTTAGCCTTTTGAACGAGTTCCTTGAGAGAGAGGTAAGACTCCTCCGCAGCTCGACCAACAAGAGCGGAGAACTCCACCGTCTGTTGCCCTAATTCCGCCATCGCGGACAAAGATACAAAATCTCCACCGCCCGATTCAGAAACTTGGGGGATCCACGATTTCAAAATTAGGGTCTTTTTCCCTCCGCCTCACCTCGACAAATCGCGCAAAGCTCTTCCCTTTTCCAGCAACCGGATTTGATTCGGACAAGAGAGAGAGAGAGAGAGAGGAAAATAAAGGTTTTAGATTGAAGCCGGAAACGTTGAACGGAAGATGAAAATAAATAAATAAATATAATTTGATGGAATCGTCTGATAGCTTTTAAACAAACGGGAAATCTATTCTCTGTGTGGGTCCCTCTTTTATCCACGTAAGCAGGAAGTCAAAATATATACATAGGGACATGATTGGCTTAATCGAAAACTACCACACGGTTAATGTAACATTCTAGTCAACACGGTAAATCATACTTCTTCAAATAGTATTAAAAAAAATTAAAAAAAAAAACCAATGTTTAATCTCTCTATCCAAAAAATAAATAAAAAGTCATTTATCTCAACGTATAAAACAAATTCTGTAAAGAGAAATTGTTGGGTGGTTTTTTACTTAGTTTCCACAAAAACACAGTAACGACTAACGAGACTTATCTACTGGGTTTGTGAAATTGGAATGCTTCGTAAGGCCTTTTCGCTGATTTAATTAGGTTGGGCTGAAAACAAAAATTAACCAGCAAAGAATGATATTAATATATTCTTCAAAGGAATCAAAACCGATACCAAAAAGCCCTATTCTTTAAGTTGTCTATAAAAAATAAAATAAAATCTAAAACCCATCATTTTTTTCATCAACTGTAGACGTGTATAGAGAATGAAGTGACGAATTGAAAACAAAAAAAAACACAGATTGTAAATGTATTTATTGATTAATGCAGCTACATGAATTTTTTGAAGTATATTCTAGACTAAATTACATAAATCATGGTCTTGCTAGTACTAAATTGTTCGAGAAGCTGCTGGAGCAGGCGGACGTCTACATCTTGACCCAATCGGACATCCAGGATCGTACGGATGGACCGGTTGTTTGGGAGCGCCAGGAGGAATATCGCCATGTCCGATTCCTGGATATCCAATTTCTGTTCCAGCCGCTACGTTCATGTTGCTCATCATAAACACGCATGCTGCTATCAACATCGCAACGACCATATACCTACTTGTTCCTTTCAAGCTGCTCATGATCTTGTGTTTTTTGTGTGTGTGTAAATTATATGCGTATCTGTGTGTCGAATCGCTAACTGTTTGTGTTTTATTGGTGCTATAAACTGAGTATTTATAGGGAGTAAAATTTATGATAGATTATCATCGGTCAATATTAGAAATTAAGATACTTGTTGAATAGTTTTAAAGGAGTTGAAGGGACTTTAATTTGTCTCAATCTATATAAAGAGATGCATTGTGTCATGAAATTATTAGTTGGTCTTATAAAATTATTTCGGGCAATTCCATTTTTAGATTCAAATTAATTGCTGTGACATCTTTACTCCTACGTGTATAGGTGTGTCATGTATATCTTCCCAATACGTGGGAACTGAAAAACAAAAACATAAAATACTCATTTTGATAGTTGATCTGCGTAATTAGCCATTATTTTTTCCAAAATTAAAATACATCGACTGTCGTATGAAACTTGAATCTACGTACCAAACGCATCGTCAAAAAAGAGTTAGAACTTGAAATTTCACAAATGTGGCCGTCAGAACGTCACACTTTTTGTATCGAAAGAGTTAAACAATGGAGACTGTTGGACGTAATTAGGACCAGTATTATGAAATATCGTCGCATTCATTTGATTCAACATTAGACTATGTAGTTGAAGAGCAAATTATCAAAGCCGTGGACATGATTCTTCTTCCAAGCCACTTTTATTTTTCTTTCTTCACAATCATCTAGAACATTTCAACAAACGGAGTCGTCTAAGAACCGAGTCCTATGGCTTTAACTTATGATACTTAAAAAGCTTTGAAACAAAACATATAGAACTAAGTACTTATCTTAATCTAAGCTAGAACATAACACTGGGTTATTTTTCTCATCGTAATGCATGATCAAATTTGGTTTTAACTAATTTGGAAGCAAATGATACATAACATATTTGACAGGTATATAGATGTTCACACGGAAGAAAGAAGAAAATGAACTAAAAGAAAGGAACAAAGAGTAGGACGTGGAGATATTGTGATAGTCATCCTGGTTGTGAACCCTAGACTTTTGGCACGTGCCCGCCCAAACAACCGGTCGATCCGTACAACCCGAGATGAGAAAATGGAAAAAGATGCCGTCGTCCACCTTCACCGGTCATTAATAGTGTTGTGTAGCCAAGATCCATAAGTTATAAGAAAACAAGATCAGTTTTTAATAGTGTAGCCAAGTTCATATCCATGAACAAAACTAAGGTTTTGCATTCCATGTCGTTATCTATATATATATCTACAACTTTAACATTTTCTTCATGTTGATTTCTTCTATTTCTCTCGAGCTAATTTGATTTCAAATCTGATTAAATCCATTCAAATCTACCTAAAAATAACAGTACTAGAAACTGATTGAAAATTGAAACAGCCAAAATAACAAACCGGTATAACCCTTTTTTTAATTCTTATAGAGTGGATTCCAATTCCATAGCTGAAACTGAATCAAACCAGAAAAAGAGAGCATCAAGAAAATCAAATCGTAGTTTGTAAGTAATATTTTAGATTTGAATATAATTTGCCCCAGAAAAAAAAAACTGAATTCAAACAAAAACTGTAAGACTGTAACCCCCAATTTCTCATGAATGTCACCACCCCTTATAAATTTTTTAATAAAAACTTCTGTACCGATCCTCATAAACCAAACGCAAGGTTGGGCGTCTTCATTAACTGAAGCTAGTGGGATTAAAACGCATCTCTTGTAGTATATATAAGAAATGAGTTTTTCAGTCTTTCAAAAACGGAAAACAAATATATCCAAAAACAAAACCATGACAAAAACAAAAGTGTTTACGTTTGTGACAATATTGATTGTAGTATGTGTGTTTGTTAGCAGCACCAAGGCTGAAAGAAGATATATAAACTATACAATGCTAAACCAAGGTGATAATAAAGAACATTGTCATCCAGGAAATTTTTTTTTTTTAAATTATTTGATATGTTGTATTTATAATATGAGAATTATAAATACAACATATCAAATAATTTAAAAAAAAAAAACAAAATCCACTAGAAAAAACGGATAAAGGTATATTTTAGTTGGTGAATTTTATTTACTTTCTGTAAAAAAAAAGATTGGAAGAGTTAACGGACAGAACGGGAAGAAGTGGACGGCGTTAAGGCGGTCAGAAGCACAATCCCCGTATCTATTATCCAGTAGTTCATGCATTTAATACATGTAGAAGGCACACGTGTAAACCTCAAATGCTATTGGACAGAGAAACACAGAACATGGTTTCTCACTGGGCCCAGCCCACACGAGGGTACATCTCTATCCTTGTCGACGTTTGGTGTTTCTCGGCCCGTGGACCCGTTTATTTCAACGACCTCACGTTTACAGGAATTCATATGAGGGAAGATGTATCATGTATGAACAGTAGCTGTTTTCGAAAACGAAAAATTTGAAAATTGAGTTTACGAAAGCATGATTAGCTGGATTTTTCTTTTTGCAATTCTTAGTGTTTTCAGTGTTTTGTGCAGCACAACATTGCCTAACTTTGTAATTTAGTTATCACTCCTTAATTATCACTGAATTCCGAAATATATACTTCATTTTTTTAACGGTATTTTGACTCTCAGTAAAGTTATCAGTTTTTTCATATGAAACATGTGTGTATATCTCAGTCCATCATATACAAGCTTTTATTTAATGTGTTACTGTCCAGATTCAAGTCACTTTACATGTTATTATAAATGCCTATTTAATGTTATCTCTAGCTAAACAAACTTAAAAACCATATTATTGTATTATTAAAGTATTCAGGTGTGGAAAAAAATTTCTCTATTTTTTTTTTCTTGGAACATTATACATATATAAATGATATTTTTTTTAAATACCATGCACGTTTTTTTCCCAAATCTCATCACCTTTTTAAGAGTCTTACTTACCTTTTTGAAACCTTCATTTCGTTATTCATATATCAGTTTCACAACAACTAAGCAAAATTTCTCAAAAGGAGGTTTTGGTATTTGAAAAATAAAGTGCTTTTATGCGTGGGTTTAATTTGATCAGCGTATAATTCTTGTTATGTAGAGAGAGATCTAAAGACTACATGAAGGCTTTAGATCAGCTTTCTCAAAATGCCACATTGTTTATAATAAAAAAAAATTGCTACAAATAATTCTTCATGAAATATTGAGCAAGGATCTCTAAATTAGTTGTAAGGCTACATGAAGGCTTTAGATTAGCTTTCTCAATCCGTTCTATGGTGTTTAATTTTGATTTTTAAGATTTAAAATATTATAAATTAAGAAATAGAATGTTGTGAGTATTTTCGTTGTTTAATCAGTTTTACCTATTGCATAAATGTATACACACGTATATATATATATGTATATAATTCTAGGCCTCCAGATCAAGATGAAGTCGTTGTCAACTTGACTTTCAATTTTTTAGGTCAGATTCTTCGATCGTAATCATGCTTGGGCATGATGATGTTTAGCAGTAAATGATTCGATCTGATGATCATTATGCTTTGATAATTTGCAATGATAAATTGATTTCCTTTATTTTAATTAAGCTAATATTATTGTGCTCCTTCGTGAAACTGCTATAACCATATTTTAACAAACAAAAAGAAAGGTTGACGACATGGGTATGACATGTTTTGCCATATCACATGGTTGACCATTTTTTTAAAAAATATAGCTTAATAACAAGCATGTCTTTTGCTTTCGATATGATTCGAAGGCTTTTCTCGTAATTTTTCTGCGTAATTGGGTTGCATTTTTTCTTTACGCATTGACATGCTAATATATTTTTCAAAAATATAAATTGAATTGTAGTAATCAAACATGAGTAGATTTTATTGTTCCATTTAAATTGTTATCGAGATTTGAATGTGGTGTGTATGCGTATGTAAAAACCTGTTTACTCACATTGTAAAAAATACAATTAATACCACTGACAAGTGAACTTTTTTTATATCAACTAATCCTCTAAACAGTGAATGTTAAGAAGATTATGTTTCTCTGCAAAAATGTTATCACTTGTTTTCTGCGTGTACGTACGTAGTAAACATATCGTGTCTACCTTTCGTTATCTCAACCGATAAACCGGTTCATAGATGTTTCACTTCGTAACAACAGATTTTCTATTAGTATCATATTTGCCTTTAATTTGCTATGTATTAGTTCTGAGATTTTATTTTTTTGGGTAAAATAGTTCTGAGATTTTCATTAAAGGACGTTCGAGTCGAACGTTGAGTTTAATCTCATCATGCATGTATAATCAATTGTACTGTTGAGTTTCTCATGCATGTTTGATATAGCAATAGATTAATCTTAACGTCATATCGTATGATTCGTATAGCATCGATCAAAAGGAATGTTTGCTTATTGCATAGTGCAAGTCATCGGAAACTGGTAATCATGACTATTCACAGTTACATGAATAATATACTCTATGTTGACTTGAGCTTGAAGTTTAAGTGAGATATTGAGAATCTAGAAGCAT
>OVBB01000007.1:135776-247720 GCA_900406415.1 Isatis lusitanica
TTCTTAAGCAATAAAAGAGAGGTATTCTTTTAATCTCAATCTTGTTCAATACTCTAATCCCTAGTTTTCTTTTGAATAATATACCCTAGTTTTCTTTTGACTTCACAATAGTCCATAAATTTACAAACAAGACAGTGGCACATGGGGGAAGTATAGTACGAAAACGCGATGGCAGACCAGGACTTTAGTGTATTTAGATTTTAATTAAATTTTATTAGTTTCAATTATTTTTTGTCGGCATCATTATATTAGAAATTTTAATTTTATTGAAAATAATCTTTAAAAAGGCAAGCATATCACTTGTGAATGGCGGGCCCCATAAGAAGGACAACGAATCCATGGAATCAAAACACATGTTTGAAGCTGACAACTTTCGATTTCCTTCCCATATGTGGGTCCCGCATTGTCTTAGCTGTCATTTTAATCCATTTTTAGTTCAAATAAATTAAAATAATTTCCGACAAAACACTCTTTGTTAATATTATTGGTTTTCTTTTCTTTTATATTGAAATTAATGTTACTGACTGAATGTTTTTTTTTAACAAGATTTGATTAAATTTCGTTAAGTAAATGTATTCTAGGTAATTTAAAACGGATCAATTAAAGTAATAAAAGATAGAAATACAAAATAAAATAAAAATTTTAAATAATAACGTTGGAATACAAAATAATTTTATTGTTGGATTTCTTTTTGGTGGATATGTTCGGAACAGAAAAGGGAAAACTGCGCCAACTTGGCCTTTGTCCACTGGCTTGGCCGCAATTATTCCGAGAAAAGTGACGCCACTCATGACATCATCCTCTCCCGACAACACTCTTTACGGTCCAACCAATCCCAGCATTCACGTGGCAGCATCGTACCCGTTCAAATGATAATCATCAATGATAAATTCGATATATATTTTATACCACACACGATCCAATATTTAGCCCTTTCTTTCAATACATTTCACATCCGTCTCTCCTCTCTCTCTCTCTCTGTTCAAACGTTTTCGTTCCAAAAAGAATATATCAAAAGAATTAAAAACCCTAGAAAAAATACAATCTCTATTCTCTTACTCGTTTCTGATTACCTAATTTATCACTTGTTGCTAATCATTGTCAAGCAAGATGATTAATTTTGAGGCGACGGAGCTGAGGTTAGGGCTGCCGGGTGGGAATCACGGAGGAGACAAGGCCACAAAACATGGGAAAAGAGGGTTCTCTGAGACCGTTGATCTGAAGTTGAATCTTTCATCGACGGCTATGGATCCGGTTTCGGAAGCTGATTTAGAGAATATGAAGGAGAAGGTCGTAAAACCACCAGCCAAGTAAGAAACTAAATTTCGATTCCCATCTCTATTTCTGTTAATATTTATCCATGAAATTACGTCATATGCATATATGCGATTCCTTACGTATAAGTAGCTAGATATCCTGAGAAAATGTATTGTACGTACACATTCGGAAAAATCATATAACACGAGCCGGTCATAGTTTAGCTAGAGGTTGATATATAGGCTTGAGCACGATAATCGAATAGGTTAATTAAATCAATTACGCAAATAATTCTTATAAGATCTGTGATTTTTCATTTGTTTTCTTTTGTTTTATCCATGTTTTCAGCAGTTTTACAAAAATTATTTATACTTGATTAATAAACATGCTTCCGTAGCTAGTTAGGTTGATGAGTGCTCTGTTTGAAGGTTTTTGGTCGGGCAGAAATAAGAAAAATACAAAACATAAGGAATCTTGCTTTATCTATGAAAAAGACTATAAATTAAATTAATATTTGGACAACTACATCCACCTAACATCCGACACGTGTGATGCAACTAGATGATTTACAAACTTTTGTTATAAAATTCATTGGTTATTAGTAATATAATTGAGATTAACAAATAATATACATTTGCGGAATTTCAGGGCACAAGTTGTGGGATGGCCGCCGGTACGATCTTTCAGGAAGAACGTCATGTCAGGCCAAAAACCAGCGACCGGAGATGCCGGCGAAGGAACCGAAAAGACTTCCGGCAGCAGTGGAGTCACCTCCTCAGCCTCCATCGGTGCTACCGCAGCTTACGTGAAGGTTAGCATGGACGGCGCACCGTACCTAAGAAAAATTGATTTGAAACTCTACAAAACTTACCAAGATCTCTCCGACGCCTTAAGCAAAATGTTCAGTTCTTTTACAATAGGTAATTTTCTTTTGTAAAGATAATTAATATATATATATATATTAGAAACTTAACTCTTTAATTAATATGTTGTAATTTTTGTTTCAGGCAACTATGGACCACAAGGAATGCAAGATTTTATGAATGAGAGTAAACTAATCGATCTTTTGAACGGATCAGATTACGTTCCAACTTATGAAGATAAAGATGGGGACTGGATGCTTGTAGGAGACGTACCATGGGAGTGAGTATTATTTTTACATCTTAATTTACATAATTTATTCATTTTTGTTGCAACTATATATGCACAAATGTCTAACTATGTTTCGTTTAAATTATTTTTTAGGATGTTTGTTGATTCATGCAAACGCATAAGAATAATGAAGGGGTCAGAAGCAATCGGACTTGGTTAGTATTTTTAACCCATAATTAATTGTATATACTTTAAGATTAAGTGCACTTTTTTGCTAATACTATTTTCGATTGATTGCAGCTCCAAGGGCATTAGAAAAGTGCAAGAACAGAAGCTGAGAGCTCTTGATGACATTTTTATGATTGCTCAGAAAAAGGAAGAAAGACCGGTTCGATCCGGTTGGATATCTCAAACCGAGAAAAGCCAAACCGGCTCGAAACTACTGTTCCGAGCAGGGAGTTTGCGTATAATATTCATAAATAATAATAATAATATTGTGGTGTATTACATTTTATAAAATTTAAACCCTTTTTGTTATATGTATTGTATTATATACATATATAAATATGTATATTTTATTAGGTTGCATCTATATATTGTTTTGATCAAATAACTTTTGTTTTTACGCATTTGGTATCGTCTATATGGTGAGTATCCGTAAGACAGCTTAATGTGTTACTTTGACGTGACAGATTATTCTTCACGTTTAGTGTATTTCATTTTTTGTTTTCTCGCGCTGTAAACTCATTATTTCATTGTGGACCATCTTTCTACTCCCTTTTTATTTGTTTGAAAGAAATTGTTTCTAGTAAGTGGCTCGTTAAATGACATGGAAAAAGTTAACGGTCTCAAAACCAACAAATTAAATTTTACTGTAGTTTCTGGAATTATTTCCGTGCGTGTGATATTTGACTACTACGAGATTCAATTAGTGTTACTACAAAATTCATCCATCAATACCTTTTATAAAACCAAGAAAATAAATTATACGGCGATCTTATATTTTATTTTGTAAACCCTCCAGTGAGTTTTTAGTTTTTACATTCACCCAATTTACAATATTGTTACAAACGCGTGTAGAATGTACTCCATATTTCTATAAAAAAAGGAACCCATATATCAATTTATTGATGTTGAGAAACTATAAATATATCAAGGTAATGTGTAATAGTGGAAGGGGAAAGTGCATGTGGATAATCCGATAATGTAGAGTTGTTGGGGAACAATATTTTAAGTGAATTGCATATAAAATTAATAATGTCTTTAATATGCATTATTGATGTTGTACGCTGTCATCCATCGCCTCAAGAAACAATAGGTGACAACGATGATATTTGTTTTATTTATTTATCTAATTTCTTAATAAATCGTATCTTACTATGGATCAATACACCAAGAACAAATAGTAAATTGGTTGTAAAATTAACCACATGTATTTATTTATTTGTAGAATTAGTTCAACAGAAAGTTTGCCCAGAAAGGCTGTTTCAACATGGCTGGTTTTAAAAAAACGCTGAGACAATTCAACAAGAGAAGGTGGTTTGCAAAACCTTTTTCAAAAAAAAAAGAGAAGGTGGTTACAAAAAAAAACAACAACGTGAGGATGATTTGAATTAGGTTAGAAGATCAAGAAGCTTTATTAATGAAGATAGAAACGACGTTAGTCAAATACTCATTTAATGAGGATGATCTTCATTTAACGACGTTATAATTTTTTTTTTAAAACGACGTTAGTCAAATAGTTCTTTTTTGTTTTCTAAACGACGTTAATCAAATACAGTAGACGAAATCAAGGTTTTGCTATAAAACTAAACGTGAGTAATTGTGGTTAGCGCGCGATTAATTTTGGGAAAGTTTCGTCAAAGAGTTAACTTTAAACTATTGTCGATAAAAATGCGTGATAAAAATACATTGTCGATCGAAAGGATGGTGGCAGGCTCGCATGGGAGCGATAAAATCCATCAAAAAAATATTCAACCTAATCTACATGAAGAAGGTCATTANCTAACCCTTTTTTTTTTTTTTTTTTTGAAAGTGCTATTCTTTTATTTCGACGCTAAAATACTTGTGGACGTTTTAATGGGCCTAACGAGGCTTTTAAAATAATTTTGGGCCTAATCAAGATTTTAGTTTCTTCCCCCAAAAAGAGTGAAGAGTAAAGCCCTGCGAGGAACTTTATTGCATATACATCAAGGCTAAAGGTAAAAATATGTTCGTAATGTTAAACTGTTAATAGTTATATGATTACAACGAATCGTAACGGATATTTTATATTTATGTCTACTCACTTCGTGAACAAAAAAAAAAATGTCTACTCACTTCTTTTACTAGCTCAAATCTAGGGTTGGAAACGAAAGCACTTTTCAAAAATGATTGTAAGCTGACTTGATTATCAATTTGGTCATAAATACGAAAAAAAAAAGATACGAATGAATATCTTTTAACACAATTCTTCAGTTTGAAAAAGAAAATGACAAAACATTTATATGGCCGATGGATTTCGATCCGCACCATCAATTGCCTAATGGAAAAATCAAAGGACAAATTTTTTAGTTAACATTTGATTGTCAAAGACTCAAAATGATGGAATTCAATATAATCCAAATGAGAGCGACCCATATCTAACAGGCTGCTATTTCTACAAACAATCAATTACAATTAGCCGCCTCTCATCATCATCACCTGTTTGCGATTTATAAAGATACACGGTGCTTCCTAGTTTTAAACCGTCCGATTTGATTGCTTTGACCAACAAGCTTCCTTTCATAGGTTATCGACGGTTCTTAACTTCTTATGCAGACAGTTTCCACCAGAGTCTCGACCTCATCACTAACTTCTCGTAAAAGAGCATATGCTACTAATTGATATTTCAAAATATATTATATAACTTCTCTCTTTTTATTTGCTTATAGCAAAATATATTTAATTAACTAGGAAACTGCATAATTCCAAATTTTGTTTTAACTTCATTGCCAGACCAGAGACCAAAGAATATTTGTAAAAAGTTTCTTTTAAAATTTTTATATAGCGTATATTTTCGAGGATATCTAAAACAACATTTGTTGCACAGTTCCTCTAATAAACTACCGTTTGAAACACGACGTACATTTTTGAACACGTTATCTCTAACGTCTACAAATCAATCGGATACAATCACAAGGCAAACAGTATTATATAATTAAATGATTTTGTCAGCATTATAATATATAGAGTTAACTATTGATAAAGTTATTATACACATATATATATATACATGCATTAGACCACCGAGAAGACTAAAAAACTGATCGACCATGAAGATCGGACTTAGCATCACCATCATACTTTTATCTTACACGCTGACTACAGTGGCCGGACAACAATGCGGCCGCCAAGCCGGTGGTCAGACTTGTCCCGGCAACATCTGCTGCAGCCAGTATGGCTACTGCGGCACCACGGCGGACTACTGTTCACCGGACAACAACTGCCAGAGCAATTGCTGGGGAAGCGGGCCAAGTGGCGCAGGAGAGAGCGCGTCCAACGTACGCGCCACCTACCATTTGTACAACCCGGAGCAGAATAACTGGGATTTGAGAGCCGTGAGTGCCTATTGCTCCACGTGGGATGCTGACAAACCCTACGCGTGGCGCAGCAAATATGGCTGGACCGCCTTCTGCGGGCCGGCTGGTCCTCGTGGTCAAGCTTCTTGCGGCAAGTGCTTAAGGGTAAGTAATTATGATTTTTATATATTCTTTTTCTCAAGGTCTGTGTTGCTTCAACTTTCAACTCAGTTTTGCTTTTGTTCAGAACTAAATGAATATTAGGAACTTTTGAACCATGACCAATTTATCTAGTGTGAATAGAAGAATTTTTTTAACACTCACCAAATAGTTTTTTTTTTCAATGTTATTATTTTGGTGTGGAAATATCCTAATATGAGAAATGTCGATTGAAGTTAACAGATCGATTGATTTTTAGTTGAAAAAAATATCACAATTATTTTTGTAAATTTGATCATTTAATTAATCTTAAAATTTTTTTTTTATCTAATCTTTAAATTTTCTTGATACGAGATTTTTTTCTTTTCTAAAAAGGTGATATATATATTTATTTATTTATTTATTTCTCCTGCTTGTATATAAATAAGTATGAAATTTTAATGATGTCAATGTTGGTGTGTTAGTGAGTTCGAAGGTATCATATATAAGCCAGATATCTTGTAGTGTATAAGCCGGATTTTGGAATTTATCATAGGCCGGTTTGTGAAACCGGTGTGGTTAAATTTTGGTTCTATATGGGTGCAGGTGAGAAACACAAGGACGAATGCAGTAGTAACGGTGAGAATAGTGGACCAATGCAGCAATGGAGGATTGGATTTGGACGTTGCAATGTTCAATAGATTGGATACCGATGGTATTGGCTATCAACAAGGCCATCTCATTGTTGATTACCAATTTGTTGACTGTGGCAATGAACTCATTGATCAGCCTGCTGATTCCAAAAACATCCTTGTTTCGGCCATTGATCGCGATTGATATGATGTTATCATTTTCGAGCTCAAGATCGGTCCACATATGATATAATAATAAAGGCCTCTATCTCTGTGGCGAGTGATATATATGTTTGTGTTGTTCTTAGCAGTTTCTTTAAAATATTAATAAAGAGACGTTCTTAAATTTTCGAATACTATTATAGATCCTAGTACTATAGTACTAAGCCATACTAATTACGTATTAGATTCAGTAACTATAAATAACTAAGGAATCTAATGGAAAAGATATCGCGTATGTCAGATTTTCTAGGATCAATATGGTATGAAATGATCAGATATAGATGATGTAAATGTCATCAGGACGGTGGTTTCTAATTTCTTGTAGGATACTTGTCCTGTAGAAAATTTAATTAAACCAAAGCAAAATTTGATATTTTTCCCCCTTTTTCATTAATTACTTGTAAGTGGAGTAACTTCAACCGCCATGGAACGTGAAACAAACGACAAGAAACGTCTCCCAAGAATAGTAAGCACATTGAATATTCAAATCAACGCCAAAGAAAATTACACACAACGCTCCACATCTGTTTCTAGACTTAAGTCGTGATTTCTTGTAGCATAGAATTATTTTTCTATAAATAGAGTCTCATCTAGTTCTTGATTATATCTACCACATTTTAAATAAAGAAAAACCAACATAGAGAAGAAAAGAATGTCAAGACATCAGCATATGTTTGTTTGTGTTGCTATGTGCGTTTGCTGCTAAAGCAGTCGCTCAATCTGCGAACGGCGTGAGAGCAACGTACCATTACTACAATCCTGCACAAAACGGGTGGGATCTTTACCGGGTAAGTGCGTACTGCTCGACGTGGGATGGGAACCAGCCGCTCGAGTGGCGTCAGAGGTACGGCTGGACAGCCTTCTGCGGACCGGCTGGACCACGCGGTCGCGACTCTTGCGGTAGATGCTTAAAGGTAAGTCAACTTTATCTGTTTCAAACAAGACGCTTTGAAAAAACGGCCTATTGCAAAAGTTGGTGTAGGTGCATCTATCATGTTTTATTTAGTGTTCTTAGTGTGTTAAAAGTAATATCAATAGGCAAAAACGTAAAAAACGGAAACGCAGGTGACGAATACTGCGACCGGAACACAAGCTACTGTGAGAATCGTGGATCAATGCAACAACGGCGGTTTGGACTTGGACGATGCCGTTTTCAAACAGCTCGATACAAACGGTCAAGGATACGCTCGTGGCCACTTAATTGTCAACTACGAGTTTGTCAGCTGTTGAAGACCTTCGAGTTCAAGTTCATATAATGATCTTTTCTCATCTCATATATCTCCGTATGACTATCTATAATTAATAATGTTAAAGAAGATAAAATAAATGTCTCGAGGTTTGTCTTTCATGATCAAGATAAACCAAATAAAACAATAACTGGATTTTAGTATGAACAGTTGGTGTTTATGTGTAACCCATGCTAATTTTTTGCACACGTAAGATAAACTGCCAGATGAAGATACATACTACATGCATGACCATCTTTTAACACTCATTATGTAACAGTTTTAGACAGCAGGCAGCAAGTAAATAAATTTGATATTAATTAAATGATCCAAAATTCTGGAAACTCTAATATTTGGACCACGTACGATACAAATAACGATTAACGCATAAAGACTAAAGAGACATAACATAAACATGCATGTGTCCACTCTAATAAATGCCCAATCTTCTTACCTCAAAAACTTCCGATTAATTTCCACCACAAAGTTTGAAAAAGCCGCCATAGACATCTCCCAAGACTAGTAATCCATTGAAAATTCAAATCATAGGTGCATTATTCACAACGTTCCAAGTTTTTTTAGTATAGCAATTTATTCATACGGCGGAAAAAAGTTCCCCTATAAGTTTCTTCGTCCCTCTTTGATTCTATCACAAAAAACTTTAAACAACAAATCATATAAAATCACCGATGGCAAGACTTAGCATATGTGTGTTTATTTTGCTATGCGCGTTTGCGGCTAAAGCAGCCGCTCAAACAGCTTCTCTAACGTAAGGGCAACTTACCATTACTACTATCCCGAGCAAAACGGTTGGGACCTTTACAAAGTAAGTGCATATTGCTCGACGTGGAAAGGAGACCAACCCCTCGAGTGGCGTAGGAAGTATGGCTGGACAGCTTTCTGCGGTCCGGTTGGACCGCGTGGTCGTGATTCTTGCGGAAGATGCTTAAGGGTAAGTCAATCTATATTGCAAAAATTGCGGTTTGAAAACACCTTTTCCACGTATAAGAGTCTGATTTTCCTCACGTCTTCTCCCCTTTTACATTTGATGCGTCAAACTCAAAAACGCAAACGCAGGTGACGAATACTGCGACCGGAACACAAGCTACTGTGAGAATCGTGGATCAATGCAGCAACGGCGGTCTGGACTTGGACGATGGCGTTTTCAAACAGCTCGATACAAACGGTCAGGGATACGCTCGTGGCCACTTAATTGTCAACTACGCCTTTGTCAATTGCTAAAGACCTTCAAGTTCATCCAATAATATTCACCGTCTTGCAACTTATTATCATCACCTTTCATAAATTGTAAGATCTCAAACTTGTAAAAGAAAAATAAAACATATGAGAGAAATTTCAAAACCAGAATAACGTTTTACGAATTTTTTTTAATCTAGCTGTAAATCCGGACAAATGACCAAATCCAAGCACAAACAAAACTTTGTTCCTGAAGTTTTATGAAAAAAATAGGCAACTGCATAAGGGAGAGAGCAAGGTAAGAAGCAGTTCAAAACTTCATACAGACTAAATACAGCCGTCTCTCGAAAATCTTATGATTTGGCCTCAATCTTGTCCTTGCCGTGAAACTTCCTTCCAGCATCTACGGCTTCTCTGTAGAAGAAAGAGAGAAAGAACACATCAGTTATCATGAAAAAGCCGATAAAAAATCAAAAATATCAAAAGGGTTTTAAACAAACCTGAAGGCATCAACGAGCTCTTTGCTTTCAGGGCTAAGCAAAACTCCCTCGTAAAAAGCATTGGCTGCCTCATCAAATCGCTGGAGATTCATCCAAGGCTCAGTGAATTATACTGTTTAAGACGTTCAGAAGTCAAAGGCTTTTTAATGGAACTGAGACGGTTTTTACCTGAAGCAAACGAAGAGCAGCGCCTTCTCTGAAACAACCTTTAGGCCAATCGGGTTTTAGTTCTCGACAGGCTTTAGCATCGGATAAGGCATGCTCAGCTTGTCCTAACCGCAACCAGCAGAGGCTTCGGTTCGAGAATAAGGTATGATCCGTCGGGTCAAAATCAATTGCCTTTGTTCAAACAAAATGCCACAAAATCACAAAATGAACATAATAAATTAAGAATCTTCCTTTGATATAAGTAGTAGTTTTAGTATTGGATACTTGTGTGTAGGCGTCTATGGCCATCTGGAAATCTTTTCTGTGGAACGCGTCTTGTCCTCTTGCTTTTGCTTCTGCGGCTTTCGCCTTTGCTTCTGGAGAGACCTGCAGAAGTTTATATAACAGGCATGCATTAGAAAGATTCGATGCAAGAGAGATGCATACTGATCAAAGTATGAAGTACCTCAGGAAGGTCTTTCTTGATCAAAGTCTCTCCAGGTTTTGCCTTGTTTGAGTTTTCCTCTTGTTCTTGGTTTGATTTCATGTGAGCGAGAATTCCATCTACTGTCCAGTCTGAAACAGATTCGGGTTTGTTTGTCAACGGGAAGAGGATCTCAACAATTTTTCTGTTCTCTCTTAAAGCTGCAACTTCTAATGGCCTATTGCCTTCCTGAAAAAAAACCACAGAATTTCCAGTTGAAATTAGCAGCCATTCGAATGAACAAAAGAAAAGGTTTCATCGCTGAAAAGCTGATTTGTTTACGATGGGTTTACCTCGTCTTTCTGATTCGGATCAGCCCCAGCTTTAAGTAAACAGTTAATTAGCTCGAGATCTCCAATATCAGCGGCAATGTGCAACGGAGTTGCACCACCAGCAAAAACATTAGCTTTGGCACCCGCCTGTAGTTACGGCAAAGAAAAAAGTTATTTTCTTTGCTAGTTAGGGTTTAAGTAACATGTATAGCAACCGAAAAAGGACAACACTACAAATTAGGAACATCTCAAACCTTGACCAACAGCTCTAAGCATGCCACAGAACCAGCTGCCACTGCCGATAACAATGGCGTGACATTATCTTCGGTCTCAGCGTTAGGCTGCAAGATCATTTAAAAAAGACAAATTTATTAGGTTCATTGAAAACTACGGTTTAGATGGAAATCCAAGTAAAGATATACACAAAAGTTTACATCGGCATTGTGTTCTAACAAGACTTCTACCGCATCTTTTTGGTCGTGGCCAGCCGCCCAAATTAATGGCGTGCCAGACTCGCTTTGCGAGTCAACCGGAACACCCCGAGAAAGCAATTCCTTTAGCAACTCGATTTCCCCTAATTACAAGCAAAACAGAAGACTTCGTCACCTAAGAAAGTGAAGCGAAATATATTACAGAGTGATTAATAACAAACCTGTCCCAGCCGCATGATGCAATGCAGTGGCTCCTAGTTCACTTGCAATATTAGGATCGGCTCCGTGGTCCAAAAGATACTTTGCCGTTCCAATTTGTCCTTGCCTCGCAGCATGAACAAGTGGAGTGTCCCCTGCAACATCATCACAATCTCACAGATCACTTTTCAATGCAATGATATAGACTGAACATCTGCAACTACAAACTAGAAGAAAACACGAACCAGCTTCATCCTTTGTGTTGGCGTCGAGTTTCAGCTCTTCCAAGAGATAATTGCATATTTCAGTCTGTCCTTCCCTTGCAGCGAAATGAAGCGCCCCACGTTTGTTTGCGTCTTTGATACTCTCAACAGTTTTCTTTAAGCCTTTTCCTTCATCAAGCTGCTTAGCAACATCTGCTTGGAGAAGATATATCAGCGCCAAAACAGATGCAATATCGCATAAGGACGTTAATTTAATGTGATTAACGAACTCACTCTTAAGGAACTCAAGATTTCCGGTACAAGCAGCATTCAGGAATTGCTGAACTTTCTCCCTCGCTAGAGTAAGAATTCAAAAAAAAAAAAAAAATTAGAGATTCGAACTAGCAATTAAACTTATACTCTCCGACCAAGTGCCCAACTTTCAATACTCAAATCCTTCAGAGCCAATTCATAACACTGATTCTCAATTGGTATTTGAGTATCCAGTTATGACCATAGCAGAAACGTAATAGCAAAACAAAAAAAGCGGAATTTCTTCATCAGATCAATTCAACAAAAGAGAAGTATCAAAACCCAGAAAGGAATCTCAGTGTACTCGAAGACAAGTGATTGGTATATCTTTCTAGCATATAGAAGCAAGGAAGAGAGCAGACCTGCAAGAGCAGTAGAAGCATCAGGAGCCATGGCAGATACTAAGCTTATTTCTCGGATGAGTTAATGAAACTTTGAAGTGGGTTTGAGTATCGGAGTCAGTTCCGGTCGCCGATACCGGAGTTTCTGTCTGGTTATCAGGATTCTGAAGAAGCTTTTGGCTAATTGCTCGGAGGCTTCTAGGTTTTTAGAAGATTCGCGAGGTGTTTTTTCTTTTCTTTTTATCTTTCTATAAATTTGAAATTTTACACCCTCACATATATTTAACTATTACAAAACATACCCATTAGTTTTCTTTGTACAAAATAGCCCTAGGTTCTCATATCTCTCTGAACGTTTTCATGGTTAGATGCAAATTGGCTCAAAATATCAAAAGAATTTCTCATTTTATTATATCCAATCCAAGACCATGTCGAAATCTTTTTGTATACAGTTTATGAACAAGAAAGGCTTTTTTGTTTTTTCCATCTTTTGTTTCCTTTGGACAAAGTTATATACATAGCCATAAAATCTTCTTCTCTTTTTGTGAACGTCTCTTTCTCCCGAAATTCTCTATCTTTTTATGCTTTTTCTGTTTCTTCGGAACCCTGAATAATAGGATTCTCTTACATTCTATCTCTCAAAAGAAAACCTGAGTGATTGAAGCTTACAATCACATATACACTTATCAAGAAGACTGCATCACAGAACATGCAACTGCTTGTGCCCAATGTCTCAATCTCTGTTTCACTTGTTGAGGATTGTCCCCTGCAAAAAAAATCAAGAAATGACCACACAAATTCATGATTTTGATCATTGTTATATCCAAAAGGCAGCAGCAAAAAGATCAGCTATGTTTTTACCTGGGCATACGATCTTCAATGAATCTGAATCAGTTTTCTTGGGGCTACCAGGTATACTGTTCGAGAAAGCTGATGCAGATGCGCTGCTGCTACGGCTGCTGCTAGGTGATGGGAGAGGCGAGAGCTGACGATTCACAGCAAAGTAAAGATCAAGAGCTGGTAATGTATTGCAGAGTTTTTGTCCTGCTCCTTCATTGAAACCGAAACCTAGCTCAATGGATCCTTTAAGCTCGTTCAGATCCTCATCGGTTAGTTTCGTCTGTTCACTAAGATTGTCTGAAACGCCTTTATGAAGCATCTTCTTCTCCTGAATCATGATCATCTGACGTCTTCTTCTTTCCCAAGCAATGTCTCGTGGTGTCTCGCACATAGATAGTTGTTTGGATAACCGTTGTTTTGGTTTCTGTGAGGCCACCGGCGTTGTTGCTGCCGTTCTCACCTCCCGAAGCGGCGGCGTTGAGATGGACAACGTAAGGTTTTCTCTTCTTCTCACCATTTTTCTTCTTCTTCTATATATATATCACTTGATGTGTATATAAAGCAGAGTGACCGGAAGCTAATGTATTATGAAGATGTGGCTTGTGAATGCAAACTAGGGTTCTTCTTTCTGGTTTTATTAAACTCTATGAGATTATCAAAGCTTTAAGCTTTTGAATCTTGTGGGGTTTTTTTAATGTATGTTCTTTGTCTGATGGCCGCGTGCGAACATATTACGCGGCCGACAAAGATGTTATAGTGGGTCGGGTTGATCAGAGATGTCTTCTTCTTTTATGCCCTTCTCTAGTTAGATTCTGCCCAACCCGACCAGATAAACTTTGAGGAGATTCAAGGTGCTTTAATGGAGGATAGCAAGTTAGTTTCCACCATTGATCAATGCAATGGATAGAGTCCAAAGCTATTTTCCTCCATTGTTTATATTTGATGATTGACTCAACCATATCTTTAGGGACTTCTTTGTTTAGATCATTGACCATTCCAAGGAAAGAGTTTTCGAAACTGTCCTAGTCTATCTCGATCAAGTCAGATTCTCAAAACGTTTTTACAAATTTCGAAACAATATGGTTTACGAGTTTCTATATTTAGACAAAATGAATTCATCTTGTATAGTCAAAGGGAAAAAACAAGTCTTCTTAAAATGGAAATTGTTGTGTGTGACGACTCAAAGCGGGAATAGTTCAGTTTTCCAGTTTTGCCCTTATGGAAAAAGGACAGTAATAAGTAAAAAGATTTAATTTCATCAGTCTTTTAATAGCTCCGTTCATCTTTCGCCGTCGTTTGTCTCCTGCCGTCGACACTCTTCGGTAACATATCTCCTCTTTTCTTCTCTATTTATCAATTTTGATGGATACGGGAACCAATGGCACTAATCTGTAGACATTCTCGTTCTCTTAGATATTGATTGTTCCTGTCATGGCTTACGGAGGTCCGTCGATGAATCCAGCGGCTATGAGTGGCGCGGTTTCCGGGTCTAGTAATCTGAAGCAGGTCAAATTGGAGAGAGAAAGCGAACTAAGGATCGAAGTCTCTGACGAGCCTCTCAGGCTCCGTGTGGTTAACGGGACGGCTGAGATTTTCGGCTCCGAGCTGCCTCCTGAAATCTGGCGTACCTTCCCTCCTCGCCTCAAGTTTGCGGTATGTTTTCAACCTCTGCAATCACTTTTCTTGGGAGCGAATATGATTTTGACAGTTATTTATGGTTATTCATCTCCAAGTGTCAGTGAAGTTTTGGTCTTTGGGTTTTTGTTGGAAAAAAGTCTTGAGCTTTAGGCAATAATATGACGAATCAGTTGCGTTGTTAAGGACCCTTAAGTTAGTTCGTATAGAGATTCATATAACCTTAGACGAGATATGTGGCTCTGCCGAGTTTCTCTCTTGTGTTTCTCCCTTCTGGTATTTGTTTGTTTAGCATGTTGAAGATCGCCACTCTGAAACCCTGTGTTTGCCTTTGATTCTTATCAGGTTTTCACTTGGTATGGAGCGACAATTGAGATGGATGGTGTCACGGAAACCGACTATACAGCAGATGAGGTAGGGTTCTTGTTTCATTTTCCACGCTTCCTTTAGATATCCAGAGTAAAGTTTTGTTAACTAACAATGTCTCGGCTTTTTTTCTAGACACCAATGGTTAGCTACGTTAATGTTCATGCCATACTAGATGCAAGGAGACGTTTTGCCAAAGCTTCCACATCTACTGACTCAGAATCTCCTCAGGTACTCTACTCCTCCTCTTCGATGATCTTCTTGTTGTAAGCGGTATTATCGAGTTGAAACATTGGATTCTGATAGAATCCGCTTTCTGCAGGGACCTCGGGTTATTGTAGTAGGGCCTACGGATTCCGGAAAGAGCACATTGACAAAGATGCTTATTAGTTGGGCAGCCAAACAGGGATGGAAGCCTACATTTGTAGACCTTGATGTTGGCCAAGGCTCGATTACAATACCTGGATCTATTGCTGCTACACCTATAGAAATGCCACTGGATCCAGTTGAAGGGTTTCCTCTAGATATGGCCCTCGTGTACTACTACGGACACACTACACCAGCGTCAGTGATTTTCTACTCTCTCCTCCCCATTATCTTCGCCTCAACGAACATTTTCAAAAGACTGTCTATCTTTGTTCTCTCAGTAACAACGTCGAACTGTACAAAGCAATGGTGAAGGAGCTTGCACAAGTGCTGGAGAGACAGTTTCTCGGGAACCCTGAGTCTAGAGCTGCTGGAATGGTGATCAACACAATGGGATGGATCGATGGTATCGGTTATGAGGTAAAAGTTAGCTCTTTTGTAGCGTCTTTTCTTGTAAAGTTAGCTCCTTTTTAGAGTATCTTCTGCTAACGGTTTTGTTTTGCAGCTGCTTCTCCACGCAATCGAAACATTCAACGCCTCGGTTGTACTTGTTTTGGGTCAGGAAAAGCTCTTCAGCATGCTTAAAGATGTGCTGAAAAGTAAGAGTAATGTCGACGTCGTGAAACTTCACAAATCAGGTGGAGTTGTGGCTAGGAACCGTGACTACCGTAAAATAGCAAGGAGTTCTAGGATACAGGTATATATTTTCAATTTCGTATCCTTTGATGACCCTTTTCATGCTTTTAGAGGCGGAATTTAGAACTCGGCAACTTAATTCTCCAGGAATATTTCTACGGTCTATCGAAAGAACTCTCTCCGTATGCCAACACATCGAGCTTCAGCGATGTGCAAGTGTTCCGCATTGGTGGGGGACCACAAGCTCCAAGATCAGCTCTTCCAATCGGGTCTGACCCGGTTTCTAATCCGTTGAGGGTAACGCCTGTAAATATCGAAGAGCGGGATCTGCTGCATTCTGTTCTCGCTGTCTCATATGCAGAAGAACCGGACCAGATCGTCTCGAGGTAATCTCAAAATGTTCTTGCTGTTTGAAAATTCACAGGCTTCCGTTTTGATTTGGTCTTTGCGTGTTTTATGTTTATTTCTCTCTCTCACTCCGTTTTTTTGTATGCAGCAATGTTTCCGGGTTTGTGTATGTGACGGAAGTTGATGTGCTGAGGAAGAAGATAACGTATTTAGCACCATCGCCGGGGACATTGCCAAGCAAGTTTTTGGTCGCTGGATCTTTGACATGGCTTGAGAGTCATTAAAAGCAAGAAGATGATTAAACTAGAGGGGAGAGAGAGCCATGTTGTCTGCTAAGAGAGTGATGTAGCAGCTCAAGTTCTCTGTTTCATGTAACGTTAATTACAGATAATCGTTTTCTATAGTATAAAAAAGGCTTAAGTTCTCAGATCTCAAGATGATTAAACAGGATTATTTTTGTAATTGGATACTATAAAGTGGGAAAATTGAGAAAATAATATGTTCTTCTATCCGCCTTTAGTTCTTTTTTTGGCTCAACATATATTCAAGTTGTGATATGTGTAAAAACTATTTAAGTTCTTTTTTGTTAGTAGAATTGCTTTTCATAACTTGAAGAGCTTTTTCTTGTATGGCAGCAAATGATTTATAGTGCGTTATGGTGTATTTTTCCTGATGATATGGTATTGATTCAATTCATACCTCGGATGATTTCAAAAACTATGAATGATAAATTTCTAAAGTCATTCCTTTTATGCTTGTTAATTAAACAAAAATAACTATCACATTAAGTAAACAAGAACTATTGGAATAAGTTCCACCACAAGAATCAGATCCAAAGAATATTAGGATGTTCTGTCTACTCAATCTGCACTCATTTTTTTCTTTTATTTGTGCATTTCCATAAAGAGGTGGAGTATTAACCTGTTTTGTGATACTCCTAGGAATACGACTTTTAAAGACAGTAAAGTATTTGATTGAGAACCAACTGCTAATTAGATTTACCATTTTTGAATACTTAAAGTTATTAGGAATCTTGATAGAACAGTGTAGTTCTGAATAATCCAAAAACATGTAGCCTAATGTTCTGTACAATGTTTTTGAGTAAAAAATGTTAAAGTTCTTTTCACATTGGTCAAGTAGTTAATACGTAAAAATAAAAAGGCGATTTAATTTGCAAAAGATGAACATCCAACATTTTGAGTTCATAGTATGAAATAAGATCTTTTGTTATTTAATAGCCTCATATTTGAACCCTACACATCAAATACAGAAACTCCAAATCATTGGACTAACTATATTTACTACTTATCACTGTGAAGATCATAAAACAAGAATAAGGAAAAAAACAGTATGAAACAAAACAAATAGAGACAGTCAACAATCGTGGTACAACGTGCTAGGGAGACGTGTTGAAATCTGTACCGTTACTTTGCCGTTAAATGTTACAAATTTTTAATTTAAATGGAAAAAGCAGGTGTGAACTCTATTCCATTTTTTCTCCTTCTCTCGAATTTTAAAAAATGCTTTTCGTTATTAATTACAGCTTTTGCTTTCAAAGATATAGTATTTATTGGATGTCCGAAAATAAGATGTTAATATACACGTTAGCTAATTCTTTGATACGGTTTTATATGTTTGTTCATTTAAAAATAAAATTTGGGCGAAAAATATAGTAGGTACAAAGTAGGTCCACTAGTAGGACCCACCTCGAAAATCTTTAAACAGAGGGCTCTGTTTTTTTCTCTCCTCTGAGACTGCGACGACCACCTCTCTGCTCTTATGTCTTTACTGTAATTATATAATTATTGCTACAACTTTAGCTTTTGTTTGTTTGAATAAACTAAGAAAATTAGGAAATTAAACGCTTTGTAAATATTTTTAAAAATTATGGTGGTGGGGGAATTTTTAGTAAAAGCAAGTCTAACTCTTCCCCACCCACAAAGTAGAGAAAGCAAAAGTCATAACCTTTGACACTTTTCTCAACATCTCTCTCTCTCTCTCACATAAACAAACAAACAAACAGGAACAATCTTTCTCTTTATTTTATCCTAATCTCCTGGGCGATTTCTTCCTGCTCTTGAGCTAATTTTATCAGAAAGGATCTCATTCTTCTTTTAGCTCTCAAATTTCATGGAGCTTTCTCTTTTGTTTTCCTTCTTATGAGCTAACTTTATCTCTCTTGGGTATAGACAAAAGATCTCATCTTTTTGCTCTTGAATCGAGGGAGTTTCTATTTTACTTAGCGCTCTTCATGTGAAGTGATTTGGAAAGATTCAGCCATTTGAGGAAGGAACCTATGGTGTTTGGTTTTTATCATAGGCTGTTTAGATGTTGAGTTCTGCATTTTTCACGCGCCTTGGATTTGATCTAATTAGCTTTAAATGTGCACTCTTTTTTCATGTCTTATCTGTTTAGATTCACTAGGATTTCGAGTTTAGGATCTTTTGTTTATGGGTTGCAAATTCCATCTGGGTCTGATATGTGATGATTCTCTTGGGTCTCGTGGGATTTAGGTGTTAATTTAGTTTGTGAGTTGAGGAATTAGGGTTTTCTTGTTCTCTCATCTTAAGCTTGGAAATAAGAAATGGAGGAAGTTGAAGCTGCTAGCAAGTTAGCTATAGAAAGCTGTCATGGAGTCTTAAATCTCTTGTCACAACAACAAACCAGTGATTCCAAGTCTCTCATGGTTGAAACAAGAGATGCAGTCTCCAAGTTCAAGAGAGTAGCCTCGCTTTTAGCCAGAGGGTCAGGTCATGGAAAGTTTAGAAGAACCAACAACAAGTTCAGGCCATCTTTTCCTCAACATATCTTCTTGGAGAGCCCTATTTGCTGTGGTAATGATGCGAGTAGTGATTACACTCAAGTTCTTGCACCAGAGCCTCTTCAGATGGTTCCAGCTTCTGTTGCTTACGATGAGATTGACCCAAGACACCAAATGGGCCACCCACCGTTGATGCTTGGTCACAAAATGTGTGTTGACAAGTCGTTCCTGGAGTTAAAGCCACCGCCTTTTCGAGCTCCTTATCAGTTAATCCACAACCACCAGCAAATAGCTTACTCTAGGAGCAATAGCGGTGTAAACCTTAAGTTTGATGGATCTGGTAGTAGTTGCTACACCCCGAGTGTATCGAACGGGTCGAGATCGTTTGTATCATCTCTCAGTATGGATGCTAGTGCGGCGGATTACGATAGGAACTCTTTCCATCTAACTGGATTATCCCGAGGGTCTGACCAGATATCCCGGAAGATGTGTTCTGGTAGTTTGAAATGCGGAAGTCGAAGCAAATGTCATTGTTCCAAGAAAAGGTTTGTCATACTCTTTGTGGCAATGTGACCTGTTATATGTTTTGTGTCTAATTTGTCAAGGTTTGAGTATATTTACAGGAAACTTAGGGTGAAACGATCAATCAAGGTGCCTGCAATCAGCAACAAGATTGCGGATATTCCTCCAGATGAGTATTCATGGAGGAAATATGGTCAGAAACCGATCAAGGGCTCACCACATCCACGGTATATAGTCATCTATTTTTTGGTGGAAGATTCCTCTTAATTTGTGTCCATTTGATATAATGTCCTTCATTTGCAGAGGATACTACAAATGCAGCAGTGTGAGAGGTTGTCCGGCAAGGAAGCATGTGGAGCGATGTATAGATGAAACTTCGATGTTGATTGTGACTTACGAAGGCGAGCATAATCATTCAAGAATATTGTCTTCACAGTCAGCTCACACCTGATGAAACAGAGACAATGTCTGCCCTTTTTTGCTTCTACTCTTGGATTTGAAGAACAATGAATTAGATTCAAGAAACTGGTCTTTGTAGCTGTGATTTGCAATTGTATATTCCACTTTGACATGAGTTATAAATGTACTTGTGAACTCGCATTCTGTGGCAGTACCAACAAAGCATCAACAATCTGGTTTCAGCCGATCTTTTTCTTATATTGGTGCATGCAACAATATATGTAAGGTTGATAGCTTCTTAGATCAGTCATGGTTTTGGCCCACCAACAAGGAAGGGTGAAAATGAGAGTCTGTGAGTGGAGACTAAGGTCAGTGTAAGCTTCCGTACGTGCTCGGCTCCTAAACTGCATAGATGGGATTGTTTCTTGAGCAGTTGAATTACAGAGTAGCAAATGAAATAATGGTATTGTCTTTTTACAGCATATCTGGAATATGTGGAACTAGAACGACGGAGCAATGGACTGTCTTTTTAAAAATGGTATTGATCATTCAGCTTATATATATGGAAGAATGGCAAAAGTAACCAAAGTGTGATTTGTCTTGGGATATAATGAAGCAATCTTTGGTTTGCCAAAGAAAGTAAGAAATGATACCAATTATGACCAAAATTCGAAAGACTTGAAGATAAAGTTTAGAGCCGGTATTTTGAGAAATGAAAATATATCTGTTTCATGAGAATCTGAATCAATGTGGAGAAACTGAAGTCACCAACGAAGAAGCTCAAGTCACTGAATGCTGTGCTAAACTTATTTTGCATCCATGTCTCTTGCTTCTTGATCAAGTATCTTATTTATTCACAGAAACTGATATGCATTAGCTTCTTCATTTTCTCCCCCAGAAACTATCCAATATCACGGCAAGCAAGAGGACTTCACCTATCATGTAAACCGAATGCAAACTCTTCCGGATTAGTTCACTGTTCTACAGGAGAAAACAGAGGAGCAAAATAACAAAAACATTTGAATCAGCGAGAGAGAGATTCAAATGTTTCAGCTCTGATCTAATAGCAATGAATCAGCGAGAGATCGCATGCCATTAACAACAATGTATCTTGGAGGTGATGATGGTAGAAACTGTGATGAAACTTAGATCATTCAAGATTATTGCGTTTCACAATCAGCTCACACCTGATGAGAATATCTTCTTTTTCATCTATTCTCTGATTTGAAAAAAACAATGGATCAAATTCAAGAAACCAGTACTTGTAGCTGTGATTTTCAGTTGTATATTCCAGTTTAAAATGAGTGATGATCGAACTCGAAATAGATCCGTTTTGGTTTAGCCCAACAACCAGGAAGTTAGTGTAAGCTTGCATGCTTCTTTTCTGTGACTTCTAGTTCACATTGATGATGGGTTTTGCTTCTTGAACTTAATCACGGAATAGCATAAGATTAACATTCAGTCTTTATGAAATAAAAGCTTAAAAAGAAAATAAGTCATAGGCACTGCATTTGCATAATCCACAATCGTACAATATAAACAAAAACTGAATAAATGGGGGAAACAATGTCTCAATTCCAGCACTGCATTTTCATAATTTACAACCATGCAATGCCCACTGATCCGACATCTTAAACAAAGCTTGAACCAAAACAGGAGCAGTTCAGGCAGGACCAAAAACACTAGTCATCAAAGGATTAGCAAACGAACTTCCGTTCAAAAACGCAGGACTCTCAGTGTGATTGACAAAGACTTCGATATCAGCATATGTATCTCCAATTTCATCAATCACAACTTTTCTGGCATTGTTTTTCATGAGATCGTAACATAGGAAAAAGAAGGAAGGTGGTATAGTGGCATAGTACGGTGCAAATATAAGCTCACCGGGACTAGCTGCACCCTTGAACCAAAGTATGTTACACCCAGCTGAATCGCTCCAAGAAGGAAGCAAGAGTGAAACTTTACACCATCTTTGTTTGCTGGCGTCTTCCAGAACCCACAGGTCAAGTGAACCATTGCAATGCACCTCCCTCGTTAGAGCCATCTTTCCGCAGTAGCTCACCAGCTCACAAGCGGGTAGAAGTTGAGCATCCTCAGGTAACTTGATGACATTAAACTCTTCAGACCTCAAATCAAAGCTTATAAGACATCCTTCCTTGTAAATCCAAGCATAGTAGTAAATAACTCCATCCATGCATAGCCCTTTACTTCGAGGAGGAGGAAGATGAGGAACCTTACATTCAACCTTCCTCCACGCTGCTTTTCGAGCTCCTAGCCTGAAAACCTGATGTTCCTCCGACACAGTCTCTGATCCACGATCTTGAGGCGGTTTGATCACAGTCATGCACAGTACTTTGTAAACATCGTTCACAGGATCATAACCGAAAAACGTAAACATGCCTTTTCTCCTTGTATTGGGTCTGGGTAAAGTCAGGAATTGGCCAGTGCCAGGGTTCCCAATAAGCACTCTGGTATCGTGTTGACAGCAGATCAAGCCACGGACGGGTGGAGAAAAATTGGAAAGGTGATCCGGGTTTGGAGGAGCAATGCTTACCCTCTCGTGATCAGAGGAGGGATCATCCTGGGAGCAAGAGTGAAAGAACTGCTTTTTAGAACTGCACACTGTGAGAAGAAGACGCGGATGATTGGAGGATCGACTCAGGTACAGATTGTTGAAACCTCTGTCGCGGATCATCCATGACCAGTGTTTAGACACTAAGCTGAGCCCGGATATGTATTTCGGCGGCAAATTTAACAGAATCTCTGTTTTCACATCAAGGGGAAGTTCGTCTCTTTTCTTAGATCTCGTAAAATGTTCCTTTTTCATCATCTCTTTTCTCTTCACCCTTTCCATGCCGTTTCTCATTTCCACTCACACGACGGTTTCTATCTCTCTCTCTTTTTTTTTTTCCGTTTCGTTCTTTTTATTCTCGAACCTATCTCTTTACATATTTGGTTATTTGCAAATAAACCTCCGGTTCTGAAATTTTAACGGAAAAAGTACTTCAATAAATCGAATCGGAGTTTTCTTTTTAATTTTACCCCCCCCCAAAAAAAAGATTTCTGTCTCAAAACACTGTCGATTGTCGTACAATGGCCTTTGAGCCCAAACAAAACTTTCTTAAGGTTCAGCCGCCAGCAACGACAAAGGCTGAAACTGTACGGTCTGTAATTGGGCACTGTGAGCTTTGCAAAATCTAATCCTAATCTTCATCAAGTGGCACTGGACTAACGTATTCACAGAAGTTGATATGCATTAGCTTCTTCCTTTTCTTCCACCCATGTCAATCCAGGAAACTGTCCAATATCATGACCAGCAAGAGGACTTAACCTATCATGTAAACCGACTGCAAACTCTTCCGGATTAGCTTCACCATTCTGAAGGAAATCCGCAATCTGCAGGGTAAAACAAGAGGAGCAAAATAACAAAAACATTTTCTTATCCCTTTTCATCTGCAATCCGCAAATCAAGACACCAGGAACACAACCTTGTTAAGAAGAGTAATTATAGGAAGCTTCTTACGTGGTCTCCTAGGGCTGCACCGCTTAACGCTGCGGATTCTAAGCTAGAACCGAGAAGCCAATCACCGCATATACCAGCACGGCCTTGTGGGTCAAATATACATGGAACTGCAGGAGTGTTCTTTGGAAGTGCTGCTCCCCTGCACAAGAAAACTTAATCACTCCACCAAACTTCAAACATTTTTGCACCCTTAGTACAAATTTTACTTGCTTACCATAGCTGGAGACGCGTATAGACCGGTTTAGGAAGCGAGCCTTCAGGCAAGCCCAATGCGACTTCCACACCTTGAAGCATCCCGGCTCTAACTTTCTCTGATGTCACCGTCGGGATGTTTTCCTATGAGGAAAAGAGGAATGAAAAAACATTATTGATTTCTGCAGTTTTCTAACATTATACAGTATAGCTTTGAGGAAAGTAACCTGAGGAACTTTGTTCTGTTTCCCATATGCTGCAGTACTAAAGAAAGTCCAGCAGTGTGGAGTTCCACCATTTCCAAGCTTTGCAGAGTTGTTTCCCATCCAAGACAATGATTCAACTCCTTTCACAAACGCTCCTTCGAAGTTCACTGTAGGAAGAGGATCATCGAAAGCTGCTAATAGCGCCCATATGGAACTAAGATCAAGTTTCTAGAACCAAGAAATCGGATTGTATCAGTAGAAGTCATAGGGTTTAATTGTTGCACTAGATATTGTTTACCTTCATCTGTTTGGCAACGAGGGGAAGGCCTGATGCAGAAAGCAAACGATTCGCACATTTACCTGTACAAAAGGTGAACCATTTTGCATGAAAAGAGGATATAACAAAAAAACTGAAGCTCAGAGAGAGAGAGGAATCAATACGGTATCTTACCATTGTGAGCAATGACAATGACATCAAACTGACCACGAGGTGTCCCGTTCTCACTTAAATGCCACATTCCATTAAGTGGTTCCAGCTTACTAATCCAACAAGGCCTCGCTACATTCACCATTTGACTCTGCAACAAACCAACAAGTATTACTTACTTCAGCTCATAAATATCGAAAAAAAAAGACTCAAAATTTTTGTAACATGCTAGCACCTCTAATAGCAATGAATCAGCGAGAGATCGCATGCCATTGACAGCAACGTATCTTGGAGGTGATGAAGGAGGAAACTGTGAGAAAGTACCGCCAATTTCAAGGTCTCCCACAACACCTTTCCACTCTCGAACAAGTCCTTTATCTAACCACCCATCGACATATTGGATAAACCGAGAATCATTCGCGGTGAAGAACTGAGCAGCGTGATCGAAAATCAGTCCTTGTGGTTCAATAATCCTTGTTCCAAGTCTTCCTCCTAACCCATGTATCCCCTGCATCAACACAACAGAGTCTTACTTGATTGCTCCATCCCGAGACCAAAAAAGCTCGGTTTTTTGAAGTGAAATTACAACAGGACACCACGAATATCTCAACACCCAAACTCTAATCGAGAATAGAAGACAATCCAAAGAGAGTTTCCAAAGGAGCCGAGGAGACGAACCGTATCGAAAACTGTGGATTGTACGCCACGAGCTTCCAGGTTCAGTGCGCAGACCAGACCCGCCATTCCGCCGCCAATAATCGCCACCTGGGGGTCGTCGGATATCCGCGCGGTGAAAGTAACCTGTTCTTGTAAGAAGGATTTCTTGAGGATCGACCTTCTAGAAGTTCCATACTTGGAGGACTTCCGGCGTTTCTGGAAATTAGGGTTTCTGCTGCTGGGGTTTGACGTCCCTGTGTTCTTCTGTGAATCGCAGGTTGTTACGATTTTCCTAGTGGTGGATAGATCAGGGGTTCTGGGTTTAGCTAGGGTTTTGTATTTCAGAGGCTGAAGAAATGAAGAAGACAGAGGAATTAAAGAAGTGGCCATGGTTGAATTTTGGAGGGAGCCGGAAGATAAATGAAGAAGATTATCTGTTATCTTTTAAAAAAAATTCGGAACCTAGAAATGACTGTTTTACCCTTTTGTTTTTCTCCTTAAATAACAACAGTTATTTCTCTGACCATTTATGGAAATTTAAATGTAAAAGGAAAATTTGACCCCAAAAAAACAAAAATGTAAAAGGAAATAAGAGCGCAACTCAAGGATCTTCAATAAACAAGTATATTATATGAATCGGGCGTATCTAAATGCCAATTGTGTATATAAATTGACAAGAAACACGGAAAGGGAAGAAAAGCGAAGACAAGAATTATGGGTTTTAGGAAGGCATCTTTGCTTCTATACTTTCTATTTTTTCTCCACCACTCTGTTCACGCAATCTCGCGATCAACGGCACGTTTAGCCTCCGCTGATCCAGAGCATGACAATCTCCCGGTCCATTCTGTTGAATTGAAGCCGTACGCTGACGCTTTCCCTGCCAAAACAGAGGAATTAGCTATCGTTGTTCACAAGGGCGGCGGAGGTGGCAGAGGCGGAGGTGGCGGAGGTGGCAGAGGCGGAGGTGGACGCAGTTTCGGCGGAGGTGGACGCGGCAAAGGCGGAGATGAACGCGGCATAGGTGGACGAGGAGTGGTTCCGTTTGTTGGAGGTGCTGCTGGTGGTTCGCACCACGGTGGTCACCGTTCAAGCGGCGTCCGCGAAAGTGCTCGCGTTTGGTTAGGTTTATCCACTTTTTTCGGTTTGGTTTTGGGCTTTTAGCGTTTCTTTATTTGATTACCGGTTTAGGTTAGATGTTTGATGCCGGTTTTTCTTTCTACTGGTTTGCTCTTTGGTTTTATTTTATTTTATTTTTTATATCACAAGTTTGTTATGATCTTGTAATTACTAAATCATTCATCGATTAGAGACGTTATGGGAAAATTACTCTTTTGATTAGGAAAAGTTATCTTACCCGGAAATCAATCCATCAATAGTCGATTAGAGAATATTTTGTTTGATTAAATCCAAAAACACTCAAAATATACAAATTTCAACATTAGGAGTTGTTCAACAATCAACATAAAAGTTTCACGTTACAAGTAAAACCGAGAAAGACGGTTACATTGTGAACCAGCCATATTCCGAAACGAGAAAGAAAACAAAGGGTCTTTGTTTTGATTTTAAATTTTTCTCCGGTAAGTTCAAAGTTAGATTGAGAGCCAACAAAGCATCAATCATCATCATTTCAAGCCTCACAAGCTTCTTCCAAGGACTCGTTAACTGGTTTCAACCCAGCTTTACCCTTGCCAGATCTGGAACGAGGGCTGTCGTGAACAGCATTGGTGTTCTTGTTCTTGGCATCGTTTTTATTCTCAACTGTTCCGGTGCTGTGTCGGTTTCGGTTACCGGCTGTCTTCAAAATCTCTTCACGGGACGACGAGCTGATTGCGTCGCTGCAGCTTTTTCTCCGAGAAAGGATGAGTTTTGGTGACTTGGGACGGGTCAAAGGAAGCTAGAAAGATACATAACATGAGCTACTTTGTCACACTAACAAGAACAATGTTGTGCTCTGAACAAAGATACGAGTTTTGGTTCGAAATATACCTTCTTGAGCTCAGCTTTCGCAGGAGGCGCCTCGTAGTAGAAGTTAGGAACAGGTTTAGCCTTGAACTTGAGATTCTTTCTAAGTTGTTTCAACGCTGCTTCTTGTTCTTCCTGCAAAACATATGGAAGGTTTTCCATTTAGAATCCGAAAAGACTGCATCAACCGGATATATATGGACTTTACCTTTTGCCTTTGTTCAAGCTCATTCCTTTCGGCTTCAAGCGCTTGGTTTTTCTCTTCCAGCTTTTGGTAATACTAAGCCACACAAACCCCACAGAAAATATACAATCAGTAAACAGAACAACGTAGACTTTACATGAGAGAGTTGTGAAGCCAGAAAAGTGGAAGATTCACTTACCTCTTTGCGCTTCTCAGCACGCTGGGCACTCCTAAACGTTGGAGCACTTCCATAAGTCACTCCGGACTTACCCATCCTCAAGGAAGTTGCCACGCTGTGAATTGATATCGTTAAGGAACATTATCGGTTTTGTTAGGATTCAAGTACGTAACAAAATGATAGAGGCAGGTAAAGGATACGAAGAAGCAATGGAGCAATTATCATCGTCATCTATATGCAACTTGTTCTCGGGTTGCAGTGGCTTCCTCACCGCGAGAAGAGGAACATCGCGCTGCAAGAAAAGCATAAACAAAACAGGTAAAATCACCTCGAGGCCGCCATCATTTACACTTGTCAAACCTTTTACAGAACATAATGTTCCCAATTTTCCAAAACCATTAGTTTTACCTTTGAAACTTTAGCATTTCCGTTAGGGGTTTTAGGCGATTTTTGAGCTCCAATTCTCTCGGCAGTTTCCACTTTTGGTGTATTCTGAGAACGAGAATCCTCCATGGTGCATTCCTTGACTTCAAATTCTTCCTCAGACTCCGCTGCAGCTATCTTGGGAGCAACGTGAACCCTACCGCTTGAAACATCGGTGTTTCGGTCCATAAGCACCTCAACAACTTCTCTTCCCATTCCACTGCTTGCATCACCCACCAAAACAAAAACAAAAGAGTCTCTCTATCACACAGATTCTCAAAGACCCAACTCGATTCCTAAGATCTCAGATTATCTACACCCCAAATTTTCTCTCGACCCTAGCGACGAAAACAAATCTCATGTTTATAAAGTTTACTGCTTTTTCAAAGTTAGATTGTAAGGAACGAGGATTGGTTCAGAGTTAGAACGTTCTCGAATTTGAATTGGTACGGAAACTGTAGAGAGAGACAGACAGAAGAACAATTCAAAAGTGAAACCAACACGCATTAACAAACCAGGTGGAGAAAGAGTCAAATTTTCGAAAAAACGAACAAAAGTATGTAAATTTTGAAATCCAGATGGGAAACGATAGAGGAATGAGGAGGAATATTAAAGATTTTGAGAACAATTTTATAGATAGAAGCAGATTTTCGAGGAAGAAAAGGTACGTAAAACAGAGGATAGTAATTCAAAAGGCGGAAAGAGATTGTTCTTACAAGCCTTGTGGAGGATGAGGGAAGGATTCTTGTGCACCACCTCTGTCTCCTCTCTCCGATTGCCCGTGAGAATTTTGCAGACAGTATTGAAATGAATGTCTTTATCCAGAACAAAGTTGTCTCCCTCTCTCTCTCGAGAAAAAAAAATGGATTATTCCTTTGTTTTTTTTGGGCGGTGACTATTTTGGAATTGTCTTTGGTTTGTTAAGCTTGTTTCGTTATTTATCGGGACTTTTCAAATTTTAATAGTTTTTTATTCCTTTCAATCCGTTTCTTTTTAAATAAATTTGGATTTTATTCGCGCTTTACTTCACTAGTTCACTTTAATTTTCTTACTATCGTGACCGTGAGATTCATTCATTTTCAAAAATCAAAATAGAAGAATTAGATATACCCTAAATATTGAATAGCTACTACATTATTTCCTGGTAATGCAGAAGGGTTAGTTTTTTTGGTAAAAAGAAGGGTTAGTTTATCCTAATAAATGCAACTAATTTATAACCTTATATTCAGTTGATTATTTTAAATCTATAGTTAGTTTTATACACATTCCCTAGTATCAATACTCATCTTGATTCAAAAGTTACCATATATTTTTAATTCTTTGAGTATAAATTCTTTTTCTTTAAATATAATAAGTGTAATCAGTTGGAAAAAAATTTGTTGACTAATCTATATGTAATTGCTAAATCTAAATGATTATATGATACTTGAAGCGTAATTCAGTATTATAGTGATATCATTATCCCAAGTGAATTTATGATTATAGGTCTGAAAAGAATAAATGGTAAAGTTAGAAATCTAATACTTTTTTGTAGCAATAGAAATCTGATTGTATATTAATCACATTAGACATTCAATTTCTCACCAAATAGTTTTGCGTTTGATTAGCAAACAATGACAAATTTTTTTTTTTTTTAATGTTTTCTCTAGAATTTCAGATCTATCAGAAGCAGCTTCAAACTTACAAAAAAAATCCAAGGAAATTCAAATAACCATCACGGCCTTTTAATAAACAAGAAGGAACACATACTATGTGACAACTCATTTAATAATAACCATAAATACCAGTGTGACAAGTTACTCGTTTAATAATAACTACCTCTCGACAAACGTTATACGACTAATTAACTATCTCTGCTTATTTGAATTTTTTTACAAATATGTTACATGTATTCGTGTAGATGTGAACAAAAAAAAAAAACCATTCGAATTCTTACCTATTTCATTTACTTTGCAACGTAAAAGAAAACTATAAGCTTTAAAAAATGCTTCCTGCCTTTTCGAGTTCGAACTTCAAGAGTAGTTCATACTTTCCCTCGTTACTCTGTTTAAATTTTGCAGCTTTATCAAAGTGTTGTTTTTGAATATAGTATGGCGTACACATTATACGTTCATAGACCATACAGAATATTTTTAATACACGCATGTGTTCTTAGTCTAATTATTTCAATGCTTATAAGAACAACAACAAAAAAATACAAAATATACGAAATGAGTTTATTTGAACTGTTTGATATTTTATTAGATAACCTTTATGTTGGTATATTTATCATGCGTAGGACCCACGTTGCATTGGAAAAACGTAGGACCCACGTCGCAACTCAAAATCAGATTATCTTTTGGCGGCAAAATTCTTAATGGGAAAACAAAAAACAAAAGACAAATCGGTCGGTTGGTCCAACAGATGGTCCCGAATAAGATTTTGCCTACGAAAATGCTAACCGCCAACGAGATTACTGTGTACAGTGTGGATATGGACCATCTCGTTGCTGTTGATGCTGGAGACTCTTGTAAACAAAGACACTATAGATGCTCACTATCTAATATATAGACTCCTCAAACAATAACGAATGTAGGTGTGTAGCCACATAATTCACAATATTAATGTTGGAGACTCTAATATATATACGATTTGATTATAGTCTGCAAAATGCTCGAATTTAGATCGGAACTACTATGGTAACGTGGTGAATAACAGTTCATCTGAATCTCTATCGTTCAAAAGTGATATAAACTACTAGGAGTTTAAATGTCTATCTAAAAATATCTGTTTATAACGCTGTTGTATCATATTAGTAACATCTAATGTACAATCAAATTAATCTTTGGCAGAGCAAAATAAGAAGAAAACGTGTCTAGTAATTTTTTGATAAAATTATACACATTCATACGTGTACGGTGAGCGTGAAAGAGTCTGAGGCCCATTTAGGTTTAACATATTATAGGCCCATTTTGGTTTATAAACACAAGTTTACACAACCGCTAAATACCTCACAAACATCGGGGCATTCTCGTCATTTGAAAGCACTCGAAGCGAGATGAACCAATCCGTCTTTCGCTCTTACTCGGTCAACGAATCACTCGAAGACGAACACGTGTCACGTTTTTGTTGGCTTCACGAGGAACGCATCGGTGCTATATAAATGCCGTTAAGCCTCGTAACGGTTTTCTAATTCCCTGAGTAACCAACGAAAGCGATCAGAGAGAACTTTTCCCGCTAGCGAGTGAGAGAGAGAGAAGAAGAGAAGTTTACGCAGAGAGTGAAAGAAGTAAAGAGTGATTGAAGAAGATGGCGATGGAAGTAGCAACACCGGCTCCGGCACCGATCCCAGCACCGGAGAGAAACATCATCCTCGCGCCTGCAGCGACGGCCACTGTCGAGACTCACAAGAAGAACAGGATCCAAGTCTCCAACACGAAGAAACCATTGTTCTTCTACGTTAATCTCGCTAAGGTATGTTCATCTCTCGATCGGAACAAAATTTTCTCACCGGATCTACGATTTCAGCAATTTTTTCTTTATTATTTGTTTGGTTGTAGATTGTACATTCAATAAACGGATACTGATTAGTATTTCGATCTGATTATCTTTTGTCACCTGGTATTTTGAGTTTCTTTTGCCAGATCTTGGTTCCGATCTGGTTTCTGACTATTTATAGATTCATGATCGATCTTGTAACCTTTTGATCGGCCTTTGATTTCTGTCCACCAAGTATTTGATCGTATTTCAAAGAGAGCAGTTCAAAAGTTTATGAATAACTTTTTTTGTTGCGATTGCATTGCGTTTGATCTTTTATTCGTCTGATGCAGAGGTACATTCAGCAACACAACGAGGTCGAACTCTCTGCACTCGGAATGGGTATAAATTTTGATCATAACTTAAATCATCTTTATGAGTTCTAAAATCCTTTTACGTATACTGTTTAATTTGTGCATAGCAATCACAACCGTGGTGACAATCTCTGAGATCCTGAAGAACAATGGATTGGCTACAGAGAAGAGTAAGTAGAAATGCTCTTTTTATGATAAGCGTTAACTTTCCTCGCATTTCCTCTGCGAGTAATGCTTTCGTCGTAATGCAAGAAACTTTGTTATCTTTGTTCAGAAGTGTTGACATCGACTGTGGGAATGAAAGACGAGACTAAAGGAAGGATGGTACAGAAGGCAAAGGCAAGTCTCTTCGTTAACATCTTCTTTAAGAAGTTTTGACCACTTATTTTACATCCTTTTGAGGGTTAATCATGTTGCGCAGATTGAGATTGTGTTGGGAAAATCAGACAAGTTTGACTCTTTGGTGCCACCTGTGACCAACGGCAAAACGCCGGAGGAGGAAGCTAAAGCAGATACGGATGCGGCTGTTGAAGCACAAGAAGAAGCTGCCGCGACCGAAGACTAGGATTGAGCATGTGCAAGGCCACCGCAGAAGAAATAACAATGTCTCTTTTAATATCTTTTGTTGTCTTTTGTTTCAATTGTGACATATCGAACATAAAACTCTAGATATGATAGTAGTCGTGTGTGTAGGAAAAAAACCATCTACTCTAGTAATCATTTCTGCTTACATTTAGACTTTGTATGAGAAGGAGACGATGTTATTCTCAAAACATTTTAATGAAATATATTCTTGTTTCTTCTTTTTAATGGAATGGGAATAGTAAAAAAGGGAAGAAACGGGTTGGAGATAAGTATGCATACATATGACAAATGGAAAAAATCGAGATGAAAAAAAAAAATATTGAGCTGAGAAATGCAAGAAAAAGAAGGGAGAAGAAAGGAATACGTAGTCTATTAACGAAGTGTTAGATGAGGCCGAACAGAAAAAGGGCTCATACCAATGGGCCTGACAGTACTATATTTGTGGATTAATCTGTGGGGTACGGTACAGTCAATAACTCATTGGTCAAAATTAGAAGTTATTCAAATTTAGAAGGTGTAAAGTGCAATAAGATAAACGTTCAATACCCCTCGATCTCAACTTTAAGATAATTTCACCCGCCTCCATAATCGCCGGAATCTCTCACTCTCTCTTTCTCCGCCGAACCTCTTAGAAGCAAGGTTTCGGTTTGTTTCTCTAATAGCGTGGAAGTTCCAATCTATACCATGTAAGTACACCGTCTTATATTTGAGCTACAATTATTTCTTTTTCATTGGCAATTATAGGGTTCCTCACGCTGGGTTCGTTTAGGGTTTTTATTAGTTTGGGTACCTCTACGGAATTTTCGTCCATTTATAATTCTCCGATCGAATTTTCTGGGTCGGTTTAACGCAGTCTTGTTTCTATAAGTGAGTACAAGTAGCCTATTTTTGTGCTAGAGTAAACTCATTAAAGAGCAGTTAGCTGAGCTCGGCCTATTTAATAACACTCTTATCTTTTCGTATATTCGCGTATAAATTTACCCTGATTTTAGTCCAGCGCTGTAGTTATGGCTGAAGCTGAGGATCAACAAAATTTTGTCGCACACAACGGAGATGAGGTACCAGATCATGGGTTAGATGAGGTGCATAATGGTTTACAGTACCAGGTCCATGATGAGACCCTTGGTCACCAACCATACAAGGTACAAGACCCGATTCTTGAACCTCAGCAGTACGAGGTTCAAGATCCGACCCTTGAACCCCAGCAGTACGGTGGTCAATTAGAGTACCAAGACTTCCAGGTGCAGGACCAGGCTACTGAACAAGTTCAGGATCAGCCGCAAGATGAACTAGAGTATCAACCTCAAGAGCAGGAGCAGTATGAGTTGCACGACCAGGCTCATGGTCAGGCGCAGTATCAGGTTGAAGGCGAGGCACAGGATCAGGATGGTGATGAACTGCAAGATCAAGTTGACGGCGAGGAAGTTCCTGAGCATGTTGAGTCTCTACAGAAATCAGAGCTTGAAAGTGACATAAGTATAACAGGCGGAGGTGAGGAGAAGCGATGGCCGGGATGGCCCGGAGAAACGGTGTTCCGCATGCTGGTTCCTGCACAGAAAGTGGGTAGCATCATTGGTCGCAAAGGTGATGTCATTAAGAAAATAGTTGAGGAGACAAGGGCTCGAATAAAGATTCTCGATGGTCCTCCAGGCACAACCGAAAGAGCTGTGAGTCTCTAAATCCCTTTTTCCTGGGCCTTACATCTCATGCTATATAAGTTGTAGCTATTAGTTAAATAATGCTCTCCAAACACAACTAAAATGATAATGATAAGAAAACTAATATAATAGAAGATACACATCTTTGGCTGTATTATTCAATGATCTGAAGTTTTTAGGCACTAGCTTCTGTTGAAAACTGTATTAGACCTTGAGCACACTTTCTCCTTGATATTAATAAAGATGCAAGTAAACAGATAGGAAACTGCACACCCACAACTGAAAGATGCTATGAGCAGAGAAATCTCAGAAAAGTGTTTTAGTTTGGCTGAGTGATAAGATTCGGAGCTGCTAAAATCGTGTTGAAGAATGTAATGCACATCAAGAAAAACTACCTTAGTAAGTATAATAAGCCATAACCGAGTGTAGTAACAAGCAGGCCTGCTTAGCATTCCCTTCTAGTGAAAGGAGGAAGAAAATCGACGAAGTTGATAAGATGTGAGTAGGGTTCCCTTTATTGCTGTGACCACCATGAATCTGTGCAGGTTTCAACTTGCAAGTTTTATGGCAACAGATCAAACATCGGTAAGGTCTCAAAAATGAAGAACCAAAGCCAGATGGCAAGGAATTCAGCCTTGAGACACTACAAAGTGCTGATAAGTTTATCCGAATAGGCAAGGTTCTTCTTGTATAAATCTCAGTGCCATGAAGCTCTGCATACTTTCTGGTAACTTCAGTACCTGGATGGTTGATGTCTTGCTGCAGACTCTCTGCAGCATGCAAGGACCTGCTTAACCGGATGTAACAATATGTGGACGATGAGATTATGGTTTAGGCAACAATTAAGTAAAGAGTAATTTAAGATTGCATGAAAAAGGTTATATGAAGAACTTCTGTAACTCTAAAAGATTGCTAATGGCTGCTATGGCATCTTAAAGGCGATAATCTAATTATCATGGGTAAAAACTTGAAAGGAAGATCATAACAGGCAATAAACATCTAACTGGTCGAATTGCATATCAATCTGTTCTTTAAATTTTCTTTATGCTTTGAGAATGATGGCAACAAAGTTGATAATTGGTATAGAGTCTAAGAACGCTGTTGACATGTTTCAAATGGTTTGACATGTTGTCTACTTGTTTCCTTTCTGTCGGGCAGGTTATGGTTTCTGGAAAAGAAGAGCCCGAATCATCTCTACCTCCTTCTATGGATGGCCTTCTGAGAGTCCACATGCGGATAGTTGATGGTCTAGATGGTGAAGCTTCTCAGGCCCCTCCGCCTACAAAGGTTTCAACAAGATTACTAGTCCCAGCATCTCAGGCTGGAAGTTTGATTGGAAAACAAGGAGCAACAGTTAAAGCCATTCAAGAAGCATCTGGCTGTATAGTTAGAGTCCTCGGATCAGGTTCCTTCTCTTCACATTTTACATACTGAAATCATGTTTCCTGCTTTGTGTTTTTGGTTTCAATTACGCTATGGATTATTCCTTTTTTTTTTTAGATAAAAGGACACTGGTATCACATGCCTAAGTTTTCTGACATCTAAGCTGACGGAAATAGCATGAACAAATCTCCTTTTTTTTGTGTGGTTCGTTTATTCGTTATTTAATGGTAGTTCTTAGCGAAATTTTTCATGTGGATTTTTGTAGAGGATTTGCCTGTTTTTGCTCTTCAAGACGATAGGGTTGTTGAAGTTGTTGGGGAGCCAACAAGTGTTCATAAAGCCTTGGAGCTAATTGCATCACATCTCAGGAAGTTCTTGGTTGATCGTAGCATCATCCCATACTTTGAAAACCAGGTTATCTTCTGTTCCCTTTGGATCTTTGGTAATGTTTCTCAGTTGCATTGCATGTATAAACTTTTCTCTTTATTTTGCTTTTGAAACAGATGCAAAAGCCAACTCGCCAGATGGATCATATGCCGCCACCACACCAGGCCTGGGGTCCACCTCAAGGCCATGCCCCAACTGGTGGCTATAGTAGTGCTCTCAACCCACCTCCATATATGCAACCACCACCAAGACATGATAATTACTATCCTCCTCCTGAAATGCGTCCACCTACAATGGAGAAACAGCCTCATCAAGGTATATCTGCATACGGAAGGGAGCCTCCTATGAATGTGCATGTATCATCGGCCCCACCTATGTCCGCTCAGGTCTTCTTCCATTCTCTTGAACATGTTGTGAAGTCGATTTTATCATCTCTGAGAAAGTTAACTCGTCAATCTACTGCAGTGATGTGTTTTAGCCTTGTCACGGAATCTGACTGGTTGAGCTTTTTTTGCATTTCTTTTTTTTTGTTTTCCAGCAAGTTACGCAGCAAATGCAGATTCCACTGTCTTACGCAGATGCTGTGATTGGGACATCAGGTTCAAACATTAGCTACACTCGACGTCTTAGTGGAGCTACAGTAACCATTCAGGAAACCAGAGGAGTGCCTGGTGAAATGACTGTTGAGGTTAGCGGAACTGGTTCACAAGTCCAGACCGCTATGCAGCTTATCCAGGTACCTATATTCCCATTCTCGTCAGATTTCTTAACCATGGTTACCATTAGCATGATTTCTTATCTGGTTATGGATCTCGCACAAACAAGAAAATTCACTAGGGTAGTGACGTAACTTTGCAACCACACACTTATTTAATCTGGTCTGTAAAGACCGAAAGCTGTTCCTTTTTTTCTTTTTCTAAATGAATTCTGACCGTTGATCGTCTTGATGACAGAACTTTATGGCTGAAGCTGGAGCGCCGGCACCAGCACAGCCGCAAGCTGTAGCACCAGAGCAGCAAGGCTATAACCCCTATGCAACCCACGGGTCAGTCTATGCAACGGCTCCGACAAACCCGCCTGGAGGATACGCTACGGATTACAGCTCAGGCTATGGTTACTGATCAAGGAGTAGTATTAAGTTACTTTCGTTAGAATGTCTTACTAGTTGCAAGCAAGAGTGAGAGACGCTGAATGATGCCTAATCGAGTATATGTTGTTATTAGCGAGCACCCTGGTTCTTGAATCAGTTATCATTTGTTTTCCAGACATGGTGTTGTGTTCCCGTTCACTATTGTCTTTATTAATTTCAACCTGTAGCTATATTTGATCAAAATGTTTTCAAGACATTGGTTTCCCTGAAAGTTTCTTCATATATGTAGATCTTGTTTCTACATCTCTGAAATTGATTTCTATCATTGCGAAATATAAAAAGGAAGAGATTATATTTCTTTCATCTTCATTGCAATTTCATATATGGTAATAATAGAGAGCTGGTATCATTTAATCTAGAACATGTTTTGTAGCAATTGTAAGAGAGCAAAAACAGAAAGGACAAGAAGGAAAAAACCCTCCAGTTCAGAAACGTTGACGTAGGACAAAAGTCTACTAATCAGACAATTTTATAGGAGACTAGATGACCTGTCTTCTCTCCTCCATACGCTTGAAGACTGCACAAACAACTGAATATTTGTTTCCTCTCTCTCCAAGAAATCCTATTTGCATCGGCAGTTCACTTGCAGATTTTGGTAGTTCTACTTGAATATGATTCTATAACTTGACTAGATCTTAAGATAAATTCTTGAGGCTTGATAAATTGTGTTTGGTTGCAGATGCATGATGGACTGGAGATTGCTTAAAGCTGCAGCTAAAGGGGATACTAGTCTCTTTGATCTTTCCAAGTTTCACCATTCAGATTTCGACGTGGTAACGCCACAGAACAATAACGTTCTTCACGTTGCAACTAAGCATCATAGGCGTGATTTCGCTGCAGCCATACTTGATCTTTGCCCGTCTCTCCTCCTTAGAGAAAACAACAACGGAGACACACCTCTACACGTGGCAGCTAGTGTAGGTTCCTTTCAAGTTTTACAACTTCTTGTCAATTCAGCCAATCAGGTAACTTCAGATATCGAAAACCGGGGAATTACCAGGCAGCTCTTGAGAACTACTAATAAGCAGAAGGAGACAGCGTTACATGTTGCATTAAAGAACGGACATGGCGATGTAGCTAAGCTCCTAGTTGAACAAGACACAGGATTGCTAGATATGGCCAATAACAACAACGAATCTCCTTTGTACTTAGCTATTGAAAGAGGACTTTTCGACATTGCTGGTCATATTTTGGAAAGATTTCCTTCGGTTTCCGGAAAAGGGCCTAAAGGTATGAATGCTCTGCATGCCGCTGTGGATTCCGATATTGTCAGTACTGGTAAAGTTTCCTTCTCTCTCTTTGAAAGTTGGTTTCTATGTGTAGAGCTCTCTGTAGAATTTGTTCCTGTTTTGGTCAGGTTTCTTGACAAAATTGATGGAGACAAGGCCGGAAATGATCAAAGAAGTCGATGTTATCGGATGGACACCTCTTCATTATTCGGTATGGCTAGGAAAAATCGAGATAACTCGACTCTTGCTTCAGAAAGATAGCTCGGCTGCTTATATATCGGACAAGGAAGGACAATGTCCGCTTCATCTTGCGGCATCTACTGGTCAAATTGATGCATATAGAGATCTTGTTGGTAGCTGTCCTTATATTTGGGAGCTAGTTGATGGTAAAGGAAGAACATCTCTTCACTCTGCAGTCGTATCAGGACAAAGAGGAATCATTCACTGTATTCTAGAGCTGCCTGAGATCTCGCTGCATCTGTTGAACGAAAGCGATGTAGATGGAAACACGCCTCTCCATCTATCGGTTGTTTACAGACGTCACGCGATTTTGCTGCTTCTTTTGCGTAACAAGCTAGTGGATAAGCGTGTCATGAACCGTAATCACTTAACAGCTCCTGAGCTCTTTTACTCTCAGAAGCAAGAGGTAACATTGCATTGCTTACTCAAATGTGTTGAGCGTAGGATTTTTCATATAGGAGATGAGACAAAATCAAGCTTCTGAAGGTCAAGTATTGGTTTGTCCCCTCATAACCGATGTTTCATCATTTCGTTATTTTCAGATTAGTTTCAAGGTGGCGGTTGCATACTATGCACTGCAAAGATACTACAAACAACCGTCTCAGCAACAGAACATCGAGACAAAGAAGAAGCAAGAGAAAGCAGATCTTGAAGAAAGCAATGCAAGAAACTACGGTGTAATGTACGAGGTTCATCTTCTAGTGGCGGTTCTTGTGGCAACTGTAGCCTTTGCCGCGGCATTCCAACTACCCGGCGGTTATAAACCGGACGGTACACCTGCATTGATGGAAGAAGTAGCTTTCACATGTTTCTTGGTGTTTGATACAATCGCCTTCTGCTTCTCTGTAACCACAGTCTACTTCTTGTTCTATGCTTCGAGAGACGGGTTTCGCGCACGCTCTGCTTTCCTCTACGTGTCTGCTCTGTTAATGGTCGTGTCGCTGATCGCAATGGCCTCTGCTTTTGTATCAGGAATGTATCTGATTTCCTCCAAGTCGAGAAAATTAGCCATCGTACCTTTCGTGATGGCTGGTATCTTCGTCTTCCATTGTTTCGTCTACTGGTTCATTGATCCACGAGGCAGCTACGTCCTTGGCCTCGAACGACCTCGCCGGTTTTTCAGGAAATTAGTCTTTCGAAACTCAGTTTGTCGTGTTTTTGTTTGTGACTGAGTCTGTGTGTACTATGGGGATTGTTATTTGAATCGCAATGAAGGGGGGCAAAGACAAAGAATTACATAACCCGTTGTACCTTCTAAATAAAATACATTCCAAATGAAAATAAAATCTGACAATCAGGAATTATTTGACAAAAACAAAAGAGTTTATGCGTAAGACTCTGCTCGAGCTGAGCATATAAAATAAATGGACAAAGTAAGTAACAAACAGGTAATGTTCTTCAAGAGTTCGTTTCCATCTATTGCTTGAAATCTTGAAATTGATCAAGAACGATTTGACCCTTTATAGTACACTTAACAAAGTTTACACCTTTTTCCCAGACTCCACAATATGGTTCCTGTCACAGAGAAATCCAGAGAGAGCTCAGATCTGCGAATTCTCCTAAGACACTAACGTTATATCCTTAAACAGCTAAGAAACTTACAGGTATGACATGAAGAGTGTGTTGATATTGCTGCGAATCAAATGGGTGCAGCACACGTGGTTCTGAAATGACCGGTCTGGTTACACCGGCTACAGTGAACAACCCGTTTCACTCTTCCTCTATCTTCAGCTCGAACCCGTCTCTTTCTCGGCCTACCAGGTGGTCTCAACGACTTTGGCGGGTTTATAATCACATCAAGAGCGGCTTTACTCACATTTGGATCTCCTTCAGAAAGCTCTCTCCAAAGACTTTTATCAGGAATCGGATGAATCGTCTGAGAATAAGTCTTCCTATATGTAGCCACAGTGAAACAGCTCTCAGTGAACCTATGAACATTCTGTCTACAAGAAAGAAGAGCCGCCACGGCGTGTGCACAAGGTAAACCGTATAACTGCCAACCCCGACAGAGACAACACCGGTTCCTAATATCCACAATGTTGTTTCCTTCATGAGATATGACTTCAAACTCCGCTTCATTGGCTCGAAGCACCTGATAGGTTCTTGCGAGCTCAAGAGCCTCTGCCACACGCCGCTCGGCGGTTGGCACGAGTATCGAAGTCCATTGCATACTGGTTTCACGCCGTTCATTGAACCAAGTCATTAGCTGTCTCCTTATGCATTCCATCATCTGAATAATTGGAAGTCCAGATGCTTCAGCGATCCATGAGTTCAGGGATTCAACTATATTAGCGGTCAAATGTCCAAACCGTTGTCCTTCGAAGTACGCAGTAGCCCATAACCGAGGAGGGATTCGCCGGATCCAGTAAGCTGCATCTTGAGAAACCTCTTCGATTTCAAGTATTTTGGCTTCAAACTCAATCACCGTTAGAGCTTGAGCAGCTTCCCACAGATAGTTGACTAACATTGTGTTGTTAAACTCCTTACGGAAGCTTTCGCTCAAATGGCGCATACAAAAGCCGTGAAACGCAGTTGGGAAATTCTGTTCCACGCCTTCCACTATTCCCTTTTGTCTGTCCGACAAAATCGTGAGTCTTGGCATGTTCTCCGTGTTGGTTTCAAGAAGATTATGGAGCTCACACAAAAACCACATCCAATTCTCGTCGTTCTCTTCGTCTACAATTCCAAACGCCAATGGAAACAAAGCACCGTCTCCATCAAATCCAGTCGCAAGAAGCAATGTACCCAAATACTTGCTCTTCAGATATGTCCTGTCCAATCCAAGAAGCGGTCGACAAGCATTTAGGAACCCGTAAATCGAAGCTTGAAACGATATGAAGAGACGCTGAAAGCAATTATCCGCTGGACTTCCATAAACCGAAGCAATGCTTCCCGGATTCGTCCTCTTAACCTGCTCGCAATACTGCGGAAGTAACCGATACCCTTCTTCAAAAGAACCACGCATAGTCGCCATGATTCTTTCTTTACCACGCCAAGCTTGTTTGTACGATAAGGTGATTCCGTGAACTCGATGTATCTCTTCAAGAATCTCTTTTGGTTTACAATTCGGATTCTCACGGAGCCGTTGCTCAACTGAGCTAGCAACCCATTGAACCGAAGCTTGTTGGTGACCCAAATGGTTTATTCCTCCACAACTGTGGCTTTCATGGATCGTCCTGATTGTGAAAGTTGGAACACCGGGGAGCTTTGCTGCATGGACTCTCCATGGACATCCGTCACTCGAACACTTAGCTGTGAAGCGTGTTTTGTCGGATTTTATCGTCTGCATTTCGAAATGAAGAGCAATCGCCATATCTCTCAATGCTCTACGACAACTCTTGACATCTGGAAACTCTTGTCCAACCGTAAGTTGGTAAGTCAGCTCAGCAGAAAGAGCTCGGGCTTGAACCGGAGTGCTAACCATAACCATCTCACCGTGTTGATCAATCCCCATTTCATGGCTTGAATCAACGGCTAGTTCCAGATTCTCGTCTAGTTCATGGTTGTCCCCAACCACCAAATGATTATTATCCGACAGCGAGAACTCGTGGTTCTGCGAGGAAAGAACCAAATCCGGATCAACATCGTCGTGTCCAGGCTTTTGGTCCACGGAGATTTCGTTCTCATTCATATAATCGTGGTGATGATGATCCTCTTCATCCTGATTTTCGCTGTGTCCTAAGCCTAGCTCATGATCACCATGCTGATGTCCTAAATCAATTTCATGGTCATGATGAGCCTGTCCTAAATCCATATCGTGGCCTTGCCCTAACTCCAAATCATGGTTTGGACCAAGCCCTAGACTGTGGCTGTGACCAAGCACCAATGATTGACCCTGACCAATACCGATGTTACGATTCTGTCCAAGCATTAAATCACGATTCGCCATTGCAGAAGCAATCTTTTAATTATCACACTGCTTCACAAAAAAAAAAAAACCCCCGCTCGTAAAAAGACAACTAGTTCTCTCGCTTTGTCAGTACCTGTAATAAGAAGACACACAAACAAGATCTAATTATCCAAATCTAGAACACACACAAATATATTCCAACTCGAAATGGCTAAAGATTGATACAAAGGAAGCAAAAAGAAAAAGATCCAGAAATAACGAAAGATATCAGTAATTGAAAGCGGGTCTCGTGACCTCAAGTAATCATTCAGATTCCAATTTTCAAACCCCAAGATGAAGACCAAAGCATGAGAGACCATGTCAACATGAGCTGAAATTTAGTAAAGCAAAGAACTTATACAGGTCAAAGAGTTTAAGACTTACGGAAACAGAAGACGCCGTGTCAACTAGCTTTATATCCAGAACGAAACACAGTAACATACTCTTGAGAAGAAACGGATGTTTTCCGGATGATCGAGCTACAAAAGCAGAGTAAAAACCAAGAGTGAGTGAGCAAATAACATAAAAGATCACGGCTTTAGCTGCGTCCAATCTGAAACCAACACTAAATAGATCAAAAGAGCCCAATCCGAAACTCGATAGAAGTTTAGAAAGAAAAAAAAATGGAAACTTTATCATTCTGCAGAAAGAGAAAACTCACGAGAATCAAAATCTGGGGTATGAGCAGGAAGGCGAGAGAAGAGAAGATCCAAAGCGCCGGAGGGTGGCCTCCGGGAATCGAAATGGGAAAGGAGCCGTTGGAGAAAGGAAGTTGAAAAAGGCGGGTAAAAAAGAAAAGGAGAAATCTCGAGGGAGAGAAACGGGAGAGAAGGAGGAAGGGGAGAAACAAAAGGGAAGGGTGGGATTGGGAATTACAGAAGGGGCAGAAGAGGGAGAGATTAGGTTTCCCAGACTCTGATGATGCCAATTTACACGTTGCCTTCTCTCCGACAATAGGGTACTTCTGTCTTTTTCTTTTCTCTCTTCACTTCCTTCCGCTTACTCTACCCTTCCGCTTTCCTTCTATTTACGCTTTTGCCACCATTGCTTTTCGAGTCCACCAAAATACCCAGAATTGAGCCTCAGTACGAACAGGCCCAACTTCAGCTATCCAGAACTATTTCTACTTTTGTTGGGTCAAGCCTGAGAGTATTAATGAAACTTTGGAATCTCTACATTCTTCTTGTGACAACAATTCTTTTTTTTTTTACTTCAAAAGGTACAAGTTTTACGTGTTTTGGTTTGAAATTCAGGAAAAGAATGAATGAGAACACAAGTTTTTATTTATGATATGTCATTGCCCATTGTCGTGTTTTAATGGGAAGAAGAACTTGATTCTTTGCTTTTTTGAAAAAGATGACGGGTTTTACAAATAACTCTTAACAGTTAGTTCACAGTAATTATTTCTTTTTTTTTTTTTTTTGTGGTAAACCACAGTAATTATTACTTGTTTACAAAGGCATATATATTCTGATCAAACAAAACCTTCATTATTGATATACCACATACAACATGAATACAATAAACTTGAACATAATGGATACATATGCTCCATTTCATGTTTATTGAGTTATTCCATTTCATGTTTATCGAGTTTTCAGTTGCTACATTTCAAGGACGGTAATCAGCGCCGGCACAAGGTTATAAACGGTCTTTGGACAAAAAAAAAATTTAAAAGCTTTTTTAATATTATTTATCAAAAAAATATTATGATATACTCTCTCTGTTTCTGAAAGATAAATGTTAAAAAAAATTGTGTTACAAAATGATAGATTTTTTCTAATTTTATGTGCATTTTATTAGTTATTAATGACAAATTGTAAATTACAAGAAAAATATTAAATTTTCATTGGTTTAAAGTTATTGAAATTTTTTGGTCACAAAAAATAAGACATTTATAATCAGATTTAAATATGTTTTCTTAATCTGTGTGAAACACATAAAAATCTATTTTTTAGAAATAAAGGGAATATTAATTTAAAATATTTAAAATATTTAGTTATAAAAATAAATAACAGTTAGTTAAATACATGTATATTTAAACATTTTTTATTGAAAACCTTTTTAACTTTATTTTTTTATCAACATTTTTTTTAAAAAAAATTGTACCCTAAAATTATGAATTCTGGACTATCGCACCGCCTACCGTCATCATAAGCCGGTACGTTGAAAAATTAATTAAAAATGTTTAAATTTTCGGATGTAAATAAATATAGATAAACAAACGATCACTATGTATATACTGATGATTGTTGCTACTCTCCGTCCGTCGACTAAAAAGGGATGGATTGTACAAGTTTTATGCATTTGGGTTTGAATATCCACAAAAGAATATATGTGAACAATTATGACACGCCATGCCCATTATCGTGCTTGGTGGAAGAACTAGATTCTTTGTTTCTTAATTTTAAAGAACTCATCTTAACAAATACAACATTTATCATTTGTTTATATATAATGTCTTCCAGTTCCACTTTCATATATCTGATCAAACAAAACGTGTTTGATTCCCAGACAAGATGGACACAAGAAAATCAATATTACACAAGCACCCTCTTTTCCATTCACCTCGATTTGTTTCAGGTGAATGTGATGGTTGCCATGTAAGCGGACCCATCTACGGCGGCTACTTTTGTTGTGAGTTTTTTTCTTGTGTTTGGTTCCATAAAGAGTGTGCTGAAGCTCCACTAGAGATCAATCATCACCCGTCCCACACGGAGCATCCTCTCTTGCTCACTAGTGGTGACTCTCGACTGAAAGATGATGCTCTATGTGATGCTTGTGGACAAAAGCTATTGTCCCCATGTTATACTTGTCTCACATGTGACTTCAAAGTGGATTTGCTTTGTGGGATAAAACCTTCGCCGTCTGCTATCGAACATCCGGTGTGCCATGACCATCCACTCGTGTTTTTGAAGAAACGAGAGGAGGAAGCGGTCCCTTGTGAAGTCTGCAAGGAATCTATTGGTGGACCTTCCTATTCATGTCCTGAATGTAATAATGTATACTTTCACTTGGATTGTGTTCATCTCTCCAAAGAGGTAAATCACCCTTGTCACTCTAGTCACCCTCTCAAGATCACAGAATACGAGTCACTTAAGTATGATAATGATGCCGACAAGATTTGTCATTTCTGTTGCGTTCCATCAGAAAAGATGTTTTATCATTGTTCTGTCTGCAATTTTACTGTCTGCCTTGGTTGTACCAAACGTCCACCACCTCTTGTTGTTGATCATCCCAAGACTCACACGCATCCAGTTAGACTCTTTTCAAGTAGAATCGGGTTCACTTGCAAGCTCTGTGGATTGAAAGGCCGCGACGTTATGCCTTATATATGTCTCGAGTGTGATTTTCTTGTCCATGGAGAGTGTATCCATTTACCCCAAGTCATAAACATCAATAGTCACGATCATCGCATCTCTTTCACGCATCATCTTGGCCACAGACGTATGAAATGTGGAGTTTGTCGGAAAAGTGTAAGTCACTACTACGGAGCTTATTGTTGCTCAGTTTGCCCAAACTATGTAGTTCACTCACGTTGTGTGATAGACATTGCACGGTGGGATGGCAGAGAGCTGGAAGGGACACCTGAGATCGTGGAAGATAATGCGCCATTTAAGGTGGTGGGTCATAATCAGATACGTCATTTCCTACATGATCAGAATCATACTTTAGTGTTCTTGGAGGATTATGTCATTGATATTCATGAGTACGGGTGGGTAAGATGTGCAGCATGCATTCGTCCGATCGGGTTTCTCCCAATCTACATTTGTTTAGAGTGCCCTTTTTATATCCATGAAAAGTGCGCTAATCTTCCTATGAAGAAAAAACTTGAATTTGATCCCTTCCCATACATCTTAAAAGACTTGAGAGCACTACACTACTGTAAGTTCTGTGGAGTATTATCTGATGGTTTCAAGTACACATCGCAGGGATTCTTGACGCCATATCACTGTGTAGATGTGCATTGTGCTTCCATTTCTGAACCATTGGTCCATAACGGGCATTCACATCCCCTCTATTTTTATAGAGTAAAGAATCATTGTTGTGGTGCATGTGAGAGATATGTAGACGACTACATGCTCCATTGTGATGTTTGCGACTTTTACTTGTGTTTGTATTGTGCTTCTTTGCCGGAAAAGATATGGCATAGGAGCGATGAGCACCCTCTCACTTTATATTATGGCAGAAAGGCCAGCAGCGGAAATTGGTGCGAAATCTGTGAGATGGAGCTAGATCCAAGTAAATGGTTCTTTACATGCTCTGATTGTGAAGTCACATTTCATGTTCAATGTGTACTAGGTGATCTCTCACGTCTCAACCCAATATGGTTACTAAAAAATGAGGAAACAACATATGAAGTCTTTTATAACAATCACAACACTCGGCCATTATGCAGACAATGTCACTCTCGATGCATAGTCCCCGTTATCTTAGAGATCAACGATGGTGAAGACAATGGGTACCTCTGCTCCATTTCATGTTACACGAGTTTTTCGGGTGTAAAACTTCTACCCGAGTGATTCTCTTGGCTGCTTATTTTATTAACTTACACTTTTCAAAACTGGTTTTCAACTTCTTTACTTTTGCAACATAAGTGAGATTTACATTGACAAAAATCCTCACCTAATCTCAATTCATAGGTTGCTTCATATTTCTAATCATAAAAGAACATAAAGATTCTCGTTGTAAACATGTAAACATTTATTTAAACATTTCAAGAATCCATTCATCCTTTAAAAAATATCTAAAAAAAAAAAGAAAACAATTCAAAGTCACTGTTGAGAGGTTGCAGCAGAGCAGCCAAAAAAGGGTTTTAACGAGTTACTCGAACATGCTTGGGAGAGGTCTCACGGCCATGAACGCATCCACCATCTGATTATTAGTAGTTTTCTTTTATTAGGATTGTAAAAATCAACAAAAAAAAAAAAACCTGATTTAACAGTCTTTAATCAAATCGATGTTTTTACCTCATCAGTAACAGCAGCTCGAGCCCTGCGGTGTCTCTCCACTATTTCTGTCAAAACTTCAGTGAGTCGCTTCTTTACGTCTCCGGTTAGCATTCTTCCTTCTCCGTATTCCTGAAAGACAGTACAATGGGTATTACTTTTTTATGTCAGACAATCCACTGCGACAGCTATGAGCATTATTTTTTCATTCTCTGTAATGATCTAATAACAAGCTAGTGGTAAGTGTAACGTAATTTACCTTCTTTATGTGTTCAAGTTCAGTATCATCTTCTAGGAAGAAACTAAGATACTTGAATGGTATATCGACCTGTGAAAAAATAGAAGAAAGGTCACTAGAAAAAAGACTTTTAAGTAAGAAACAGATCTGCAAAACCCCGTATTTTGATAGGATTAAGTCCTTTCGAACTGCAATTAGGTATTTCCCATAAGAGTAATGGTTTGTAGTTATCCAACGAACCCAAGTTTAGTTTCTAACAGAGAACATCTATGCCAAAATTGGATCACAGTGCAATGAACATAGTTGTGTTAGTGTAGAATAACGGGGGAGAACGAAACAAAATAATTTGATACCTCCAGATTTGCTCCGAGTTCTCTGTGCTTTTCGATGGAGTCTTGCCCACCACTGAACGCATATCTGTTTATCTGTGTATAAGAAACCTCATCAACTTAGATACAGGATTCTTTTTTAGGATTGCGTTTAAAGTTCAGTTGTCGTTTCAGCATAAGTGACTGCCCTTTTCTATCGTTACAGCAACAAGCTTATTCCCGAAATCCAGAACTGAACTTACCTTGTTTTTTATGTCTTTCGCAGTATCAGTCACGTAGATAGCGGAATTTGGATCACTAGCCGACATTTTTCCATTCTCTCCCTGCGAGAAAAAGTGACCAAGGTACTCAATAGTTTGAAGGCATGAAGGTGTGTTGTAAGCATATCTCTATCACTTTCAGTAACTCTAGAAGACTACTAAAGAAAGTACTTGCCTGCAGAGCAGGGAAAAATGTTGACTCAATCAGCGCAGGCTTGCTATAGCCTAACCGAGGTGCAACATCGCGAGTCATCCTAAAATAAGGATCCTGAATAAAACAAATTTGCAAGATTGATTATAAACACAAAAGCAGCATAACACAATAATGCACGGAGAACATAAGAAAAAAGAACAAGACATATTATGGATGAAAATGTCTCAAGCTCGCAAACATTTTGCGCTTTATCTTCGACAACAAACGGGTCAAGATCCAAAGTGAGAACAAAATACCTGGTCAATTGCACAAGGAATCAAGCAACGGAGCTTGTCCTTGCCAGGGAACAAGTGTGGGAATGAGCTAGGAAAAGATGGAACTGCCTGCAAATGTATGGAAACAAATTATCCAATTTATAAATACAACAGTCTATTATATACTTGACCTGCCCACGCAAGACGAAAATAGACATACCTGCACAGGAGGGAAACTGAGTTTTCCAATATGATCTTCGCCAGAAAAGCCAAAGATTCCCATAGCCTAGCAAAGAAGAACATATAAAATTGATGACAAGGAACATAAAGCATACGAGCCACATTGTTACCATTCAAGGAGATAGAGAGTAAATTCACCTTGTTAAGTGTAACGCACTTTGCAACCTTCACCATATTTTTGTAGAAAGCACTACACACAAGGGTTCTCACATCATCAGCCAGAAAAAACTGTAACGTAAACATGAAAACAAAAACCTCGAAAGGTGACTTCTTACCCGCCAACGTAGTCAAAGTCTGAGAAAATAAAGGTCTTTGTGATATCGAATCCGCAAGCAATAATATCTTTGGCATTTTCTCTGGCAAGTCTTTGACTTTCCTCAACCGATAAGTTCTTCCACATGCATTTTTCATCATCGGTAAGCTGTATAACGAGGGGAACCTTGAAAGCTTCTTGCAAGTATCTACAAGCCAATTTCGAGTATAAAGGACAAGCAAAAATCTTCCAAAACCATTCTCGCATTGATCTACCTTAAAAGAAAATAGCTTCAAGATGTCACTTACTTGGTAAACATGAAAGGAATCAAATGCCCCAAATGCAAAGCTTCTGATGAAGGTCCTCTTCCAGTGTAGAGATAGAACTTGTCTCCTCTCTCGTACGCATCCAAAATCTCATTGAAGTCCCTGTTAAAATCCCACAAATTTACACATGCCTCATGTACGTAGTTCTTGAACAAAGTAATAGTTAGATCATCAAACATAAAGCAGCTGAATTTTCGAACCGGTGGGCGAAGAAGACACCACGGCGGAGGAACACGTGCGGTTGACGAGAAGTCAGTCGCTCAACACGAGCAATCAGCGAGTCGTCGAGCCTCTGGCAGCCAAATTGGTCAATAAGCTTGTCGTAATCGATTTTCCCGCCGTCTTTGGCGGACACTTCCCATGGATTCACCACTTGCTCCGAAGATTCGGACTCTCTCTCTTCCTTCTTATCAACCTCCATCGCGCCCCTGGGAAAAGAAAGTCGGATTCAGAAGCGAATCAAAAGCTCGTTGATTTAACAAACAAACAAACATAGGGAGAGCTCAAGGCTCTCAAAGTAACCTACTGAGTTTCCGGTATAATATGACGGCCACGGAGATGACGGATTTGCTGCGACTCTGGAAGAAGGAAAACGAGGTTTATATACTTAATAGTTATATGTTTATTACAATTTGGGACTTCGAAACTTTCTATTTAGTCAATTGTGCTATCAAAGTTTTAAAATTATCCAATATCCCCTCTGTATCCAATTATCAGTCTAGTAAAAATAAATTCATAGTTTTGTGATACCCCCCATTGACTTTATCGTTTTCTTCAACCATACGGCGTTTACTAGAACATCAGATTTTTTAACCAAACTGATTATTTTCTCCTTTCCAAAGTATTTGCTTCTGCGATTTCAGAATTCTTTATTATTAGTCATTCAAAATCTGATTTTATACACTAATTATAAGGATTAGAAATGTCACAGTGTACACTGTACAAAGAACATACTCCACATTTTATGTATATATATCGGAAAGTATATACTACTAAAAAATCATTATTCTGACGTGTTGCTAAATGACTACAGAAACTCAGAGGGTGATCTTTCGTTTCCCTCTGAAAAAATTAAACTTTCTGTTTCCTCGAAACCCAAAAGCAAAAAGATATATATAAAGGGAAAACGAAGAGATGGCTTTTACACTCAAAAATAAAATCGAAAAAGTCAAAATAGCTCAAGTCAAACTAGATCTGACGGCTAAGATTCCATCCCGTCTTCTTCTTTAGATCATATCTCCTGTCTAAAAAGAAGCAAAGGGAAAAGAAAAAAAACGTAAAGCTTAATAAAATAATAAAACCCCTAAAGAAACAAAAAAAAAAAGAAAATGAAAAAATGAAAAAAAATCCCTAATTCTCTCTCTAGTTTTTTTTCTCTCTCTACAAAAAAAAATGGAACCTAACGAAAGCCACCACCACCACCAACAACAGCAGCAGCAGCAACGTCTCAGCTCTCCTTACTTCCACCACCACCACCACCTACAACACCACCATCCAACCACCGTAGCAACCACCGTCTCGACCGGAAACGCCGTTCCATCTTCCAACAATGGGCTTTTTCCGCCGCCGCCGCCGCCGCAGCAGCAGCAACAGCAACCGCAGCCTAGCGATGGGTCCTCCTCCCTCGCCGTGTATCCTCACTCAGTGCCTTCCTCGGCGGTGACGGCGCCGATGGAGCCCTTAAAGAGGAAACGAGGTCGTCCGAGAAAGTATGTGACGCCGGAGCAAGCCCTAGCGGCTAAGAAAATGGCTTCTTCTGCGAGCAGTTCGTCGGCTAAGGAGAGGAGAGAGCAAGCGGCTGCAGCCGGAGGTACGGCGTCGTCTAATTCCGGGCCATCGAAGAAATCTCAGCTTGGTTCTGTCGGTGGGTTCCTCTTTCCGGGAAAAGCCCTTTTCTTGTTTCCCTTATTTTTGATGCTTTATTGATATCAAAGTTTCCAACTTTCTCTTGAATTTTTAATCCCACCTTCTTAATTTTCATGATTTAGCTGCTAACTATTTGAGACGTAATTGCTTTGCATTTAGCTCTACTTGTAATTGCTTATTTGTTTCTTTTCAAATACGGTTGATTTTGTGAGTATCTTACCTTGTGATCCTCTACTGGTTTCTGGGAGTTTTGTTACACTCTTGAGTATCAAAATAAGTTTTTTTTTTTTGTCTGCAGGGAAAACTGGGCAAAGCTTTACTCCGCATATCGTTAATATAGCTGCTGGTGAGGTATGTCATATTCTTTATACACTCAAGAGACATCTTATAAATTGTCGAAGTCATTCTGCAAAAAGCTCACTTTTGAAATATACTGTCTTCTTTAATTGATGCGAATGCAAATTGGATGGGAATCTTTAACGCTTTTTTTAAGTCTTCTCTGGGTGAATCTGACAGGATGTGGCCCAGAAAATTTTGATGTTTGCACACCAAAGCAAGCATGAACTATGCGTTCTTTCTGCATCAGGAACCATTTCTACTGCATCCTTGCGCCAGCCAGCTACATCAGGAGGCAACATATCTTATGAGGTGATTTTTCTCTTTGCCGTTAATTAGTACTTTGGTCTCGCTTCTTTCTTGTTTCTTCCCAAAGGGTAGAGGAATTTTCTTTCTTTCTTTCTTCCTGAACTCCTCTTTTCTGTGTGCTAGAGAAAAATTGAGTCATTACACAGTGTGCATGCTGTGAAAGCTATAGGATTTTCAATTTAGACTTGCTTTCTTCGAAGTTTTACATGTAGTTGTTAGACTTGCTTCAGAATTTCGCTCTCTATTCAGGGTCAGTACGAGATTCTCTCACTATCCGGATCATTTATCCGAGCCGAGCAAGGTGGTAAAACCGGTGGCCTTAGCGTTTCTTTATCTAGTACGGATGGTCAGATCATCGGAGGAGCGGTTGGGACTCACTTGACAGCTGCTGGCCCGGTTCAGGTAAAATCCTCTTGTGTCATAGTTGCAACTTGCGTTTGCGTTGATGCTTCCAACTATCTTACACAGCTTCTCGGGTTATACGATTCGAATGATCGCCTTAAATTTGTGCAAAACAGGTGATTCTTGGTACGTTTCAGCTTGATAGAAAGAAGGAAGCGGCCGGGAGTGGTGTGAAAGGGGACGCTTCCAACAGCGGAAGTCGGTTAACTTCTCCCTCTAGCACTGGACCTGGACCGTTGCTTGGCATGGGCTTCCGTTCTGTTATGGAATCTTCGGGAAGAAATCCTATGAGGGGAAACGATGAGCAGCATCATCATCAACAAACCGGTATGGGTGGATCTCATCATTTCATGATGCAAGCGCCGCAGGGAATGCACATGACACATTCCCGGCCATCTGAATGGGGAGGAGGAGGCAACAGCGGTCACGACGGTAGAGGTGGTGGTGGGTATGATTTGTCAGGTAAAGAAAGCTCAAAACTTTCTTAGAAGATGTTGCCATTTCTATTAAAGTTCAAACCTTTAAATCCAAACAGCAATAGATCAGAATTGCAACGGAGATGGTTATATCAAACTACTAAGTAATTGTAGAGATAAGAGTATTGAGGCGAAAAGCAAAGCTGAAGTTTTTATCCTTTTGGGGTTATATTAGCTTGGACACCCTCATGGATGTAATCTTGTGCAGGACGGATAGGACATGAGTCGTCGGAGAATGGAGATTACGAGCAGCAAATGCCGGATTAGCATTGAGACCGAGCTTCCAGAGACGTGTGTAGGGTTTAGATCCAAATTAGAAACCGAAGCCCCGAGCAAGAATCTGAACTGAGAGAGGACTTAAAAGACAGAATCTTGTCTGAAGTGTTTTCATCAGAGACAGAAGTTGAGTGATGCTTTTGTTCTTTCTTGGTTACGGTGTAATATATATAAACTCCACAGCCTTTTTTTTCTTTTTCTTTCAGTAACAGCTGATTCTGCTTCTCTTTCATTTCATTCCTTTTCTTTCTCCATCATTTCTTTTCGTATCTTTATATTTTCTTTTTTGGTTTCTGTTTTTGTTTTGGTTACTTGAAAAGGAATGCTCTTTTATGAATATAAATACACTTCGTTTGTTTGGTTTCTATTTTTGTCAATTATTCATAAACCATCTTATTTAGCAACACTTTAAACTAGCGTTATTTGGACAAAACAATAACGAATTTCGAGTGTAAGTTGTAACCTTCGAAAATTCAATTCTTTTTTAACTCAGTATTTGACTAAATTGTTTCTACGGTAAAGTTCATAGTATAGGCATTTTTTGGCTATTTTATGTCAACTTGTAATTTTTTTCGGTTCTATATTTGGGAAATTTATTTAGTAACAGACCATTTTTATTGATACCTTCTATTAAGCAACTTCTCCGGAAATTGCTTAAGCTCAAAGTCTGCTGCTTTTTGTCATATAAACTTTGAATAGTTGCTGACTCAAGTCTGAAAATCCGCAAACGCGCAACTGAAACTCAAGAAAGGATCTGCCGCGCCCACGACAAAACTCGGTTTCTTCTCTTCCTTATCGGTTCTGTTTCTCGTCCTCTGTAAATAAAGATGTCAGATTGACCCGACAGATTCCGTCGATGCAAATCGTGTTTCACTGAGAGACAGGTCTTTCTTATTACATCCCTACTAGATTCGAAAGGTGTGTCCTTTTTTTGTTTATTCCGTTGGCTTGAATCTCGGTTTCATTTTCTGATTGTCCCTCCTCTGGAAATTTCCCGGAAAAAACAAAAAAAATAGTCAGTCGGTTTCATTTCCTCATTACGAATATCTAGGAACATAGATCTTGATTCCTTTTCTTCTTCTTGGTATGCGGGTTTGGAGTTGTTTAATCTCATTGGTGTCTACGCGTTGTGGATATCTATGAATACGGAGTCGGTTACTGATTGGTTCATTGGATCTCGACTGGTGAAGCCTGAGGCTGAGTCTGGATTTGATTAGGGTTTAAGATTTTGGTAAAAGATGTTAAGATCCTTAGGTCTTGGATTGCTTCTGTTTGCTCTTCTGGCTCTGGTTTCTGGAGATAACGATTACGTGAGCTGTAACTGTGACGACGAAGGGTTCATAAGTGTCCACACCATCTTAGAATGTCAAAGAGTGAGTGATCTGTTAATCGCCATTGCGTATTTCTCAATACCTCTCGAGCTTCTCTACTTCATCAGCTTCTCCAACGTTCCTTTCAAATGGGTTCTTGTTCAGTTCATCGCCTTTATCGTCCTCTGTGGAATGACTCACTTGCTAAACGCTTGGACGTACTACGGGCCACACTCGTTCCAGCTTATGCTATGGCTCACCATCTTCAAATTCCTCACGGCGCTCGTCTCGTGCGCCACCGCGATCACGCTCTTGACTTTGATTCCGCTGCTGTTGAAATGGAAAGTTAGAGAGCTTTACTTGAAGCAGAATGTGTTGGAGCTTAACGAAGAGGTTGGATTGATGAAGAGGCAGAAGGAAATGAGTGTGCAGGTGAGAATGCTTACTCGGGAAATCAGGAAATCTCTCGATAAGCATATGATTCTGCGGACCACTCTCGTTGAGCTCTCCAAGATTCTTGATCTACAGAACTCTGCCGTTTGGATGCCTAACGAGAACAGGACCGAGATGCATTTGACTCATGAGCTAAGAGCGAATCCAATGAGGAGCTTCAGGGTCATCCCGATTAACGATCCTGATGTTGTTCAGGTTAGAGAAGCGAAAGTAGTGGCGATCTTGAGGAAAAACTCTGTTCTTGCGGTTGAGAGCAGCGGTTGTCGAGGTTCGGAAGAGTTTGGTCCGGTCGCTGCGATTAGGATGCCAATGCTTCACGGTTCGAACTTCAAAGGGGGAACTCCTGAGTTTGTGGATACTTCTTATGCTATAATGGTTTTGGTGCTTCCGAATGCGAATTCACGGGTATGGACAGACAAAGAGATTGAGATAGCGGAAGTTGTTGCTGATCAAGTAGCGGTTGCTCTCTCACACGCCTCGGTTCTCGAAGAATCACAGTTGATGAGGGAAAAACTCGGCATTCAAAACCGAGCTTTACTTCGAGCTAAACAGAACGCGATGATGGCGAGTCAAGCGAGGAACACTTGCCAGAAAGTGATGAGTCATGGGATGAGGAGACCAATGCACACTATTCTCGGTCTTCTTTCCATGTTTCAGTCCGAAAGTATGAGCCTTGACCAGAAAATCATCGTTGACGCGCTCATGAAAACGAGTACGGTTCTCTCAGCTCTAATCAACGACGTGATCGACATTTCGCCTAAAGACAACGGGAAATCTCCGTTGGAGGTTAAAAGGTTTCAGCTACACTCCTTGATAAGAGAAGCCGCTTGCGTCGCGAAGTGCTTGAGCGTCTACAAAGGTTACGGTTTTGAGATGGATGTTCAAACGCGTTTGCCTAATTTAGTAGTGGGAGATGAAAAGAGAACGTTTCAGCTTGTCATGTATATGCTTGGCTATATCTTGGATATGACTGATGGAGGCAAAACCGTTACTTTTCGGGTCGTCTCTGAAGGTACTGGAAGTAGTCAGGACAAGAACAAAAGAGAGACTGGAATGTGGAAATCGCACTTGTCGGATGATTCGCTGGGTGTGAAATTTGAAGTTGAGATTAATGAGATTAAGAATCTTCCTTTGGATGGTTCGGCTATGGCAATGAGACATATTCCAAACAGGAGGTACCATAGCAACGGAATCAAAGAAGGCTTGAGCTTAGGCATGTGTAGAAAACTCGCACAGGTTAGTGATCACTTTGAAACTCTGTTTCCTTTTTTCATGCTCATTGGTCTGTATGTGATTTGATATTTGTCTGCAGATGATGCAAGGAAACATATGGATATCACCGAAATCGCATGGACAAACTCAGAGTATGCAATTAGTTCTGAGGTTTCAGACAAGACCTTCGATTAGAAGATCAATCTTAGCTGGAAATGCTCCAGAGCTTCAACATCCGAATTCGAATTCGATTCTCCGTGGTCTAAGGATCACTCTAGCAGATGATGATGACGTGAACAGAACCGTGACCAAGAGGCTTTTAGAGAAACTCGGATGCGAAGTGACAGCTGTCTCGTCTGGATTCGAGTGTTTGAGTGCGTTGTCGAACGTGGAAATGTCGTATAGGGTTGTGATTTTGGATCTGCAGATGCCGGAGATGGATGGTTTCGAAGTAGCGATGAAGATAAGGAAGTTTTGTGGACATCATTGGCCATTGATTATAGCTTTGACTGCGAGTACTGAAGATCATGTTAGAGAAAGATGTTTGCAAATGGGGATGAATGGTATGATTCAAAAACCGGTTCTTTTGCATGTTATGGCTTCTGAGCTGAGACGAGCTTTACAGAGCGCAAGCGAGTGAAGTGAAGCGAGCTCAGGGAAGAAACAAGTATTGAGAATCTTGAAGATGAAGCTAGAATCAAGAATCTGAGGAAATCAAGAAATGAAGAAAACCAAAGTGAGGATTCTTTGAAGATGTTAAGCATAGAACTCTTGGTGAAGTGTTTTGTTGTTGTTGTTGTCTCTTGTTCTACGATGATGAGAAGCCTAGTTTGGAGATCGGTTGGTCCGAAACTATATACGCAATGCTTTCGCATTTTAAACGAAAATAACATACAATATAGATATTTTTTTCCATTTCAGATTTATTAGGTCTAATAATATTCAATTTTACAGATCAATTTTTAGTGATTCTCTTTATAAAAAAACCCATACATTTCTTTTTCATCTCATTATGAGATTGATCATACTATTCATTATTTTGTCAAAATTTATCGTTTTTAAATGTATACTTTCAAGCATCTCGCACACACTACAATTGTCAACGAAAAAGAACGAAATATTTAATAACCTGAATGTAGTTTAATATACATATTTTGTCAAAGTAGTATAATGGAGTATATTCTTATTAAATATTTCTTCTATAATTAAATCTTTTTATCTATTGAATATTTTCTTCATTAAAACAAATGATTACTAGTAACACTTAACAATCGCAGCTCAACTGTTTTAGACAACCACACCAAGCGTTTGATTGTTATACAAATACGACTACCAAAGTTAGTGTTATTTAATGTTTCGTGTAGGCTTGAGAAGAAACATCACGTAACGCTATAAATTGGACAGATATGATGTCCGATTTGGAATGGATGATATAAACAATCCCCAACGACAAAAGAAGTCCCTATTCCAACTTTCTTTTTGGAAATTTAAATCTCGTTTCTTTCAAACAAGATAATTAACCGAAGACGACATGGAGAGCAAGCATCATGTTCAAAACCATTAAAAACTGGTTTCTTTCTATCCGAGCAACTCAAAGGATACGATACAAAGATGGATTCATGCTCTGGTTCCATATAAATAAAAAATCCCATGTTTCGCATATATATATATGCTTGATATATATATAATCTAAATTCTTATTCAAATTTGAACACTTTTAAGACTTTTATTGTAAATAAACTTTAGATATCAAAGAAAAAGAGTGTTACGTATGAATTATTATCTAGTGAAATTATAGAGTAAATGTTAAATTCTTCTCTCCATTTTTATTTTAAAACCTTACTACATATATACAGAGATATATAAGAATTCAAACAAAGAAAAAACAGTAGCAGTTGATTATGGTTATCAACACAATTCCAAAAATCAAATAGGAAAAAAAAAAAGCTGCTCGCGATGTATAACATTAAATGCCTCACGGCCTACGCATTATCTTCGAGTGTTATTTTAATCTATATACGGATATTTATGTAATTGAAAATTATAAGGATAGAACGAAAAAGAAACAGGGAATAGATTTTATACTTTTTTTTAGTGACGCAGTACCTCGGCGTACTAATCTTCTTTAATCTTTTCATATAGTTTTTTTGGACCCCGAGTTATGCTTTATCTTGTGGTCTTTGTTATACTTTTAATAATGCTTGTTATGGATTCCTTTTCAAAGTATTAGTTGTTAATTGCTCTAGTTCTAGACTTTTTCTAATTAACCACTCTTGTCTTTTGAGTGCGGTTTAGGGCTTCCCTTTTTATTTATTTATGATTTGATGTTTTCTTCACATGCTTTTCCTACTTTTTTACTTCTTAGTTTTACTAACCTGTACGTATATCACAAAATAATTTTGAGTAAAGAGTTTTGATTGCTAATTAATGATGTACTTGGGAAAATTACTTATCTAAATGCATGTGGTTCAATCATTCAGAGTGAGAAAAGAAAAACTGCCAACGTTGTTGGACCTAATATATTAATACGGCTTTATGCCTGAATTTCCATAAATTTTCATGTGTGATTTTGTCACAGCTTAATATCAAACATTAGTTTTGGTATATAAATATAAGAGCTGAAGATGGTGAGCGTATGGGTCGTTGGGATTTTGTTGTGAACTTGTAATTGTTTCTTTCTATTAATCGAATTAGATGACCAAAAGAAAGAACAAAAAGAAGAGAGAGCTGTAGATCCATATATATTCTAATTATAAGAAAATCACAAGATAATTCTTTATTATCATATGTTACGTTGTTTATGTGCTAGCTTGACTACTTGGATAAATGGCATAAATAAAGGGAACTAATATGAATAATTTAAAATTCAAAAGCACTTTAATTAATCATTAATTGGTATTATGCATTACTTCTTGACAAAGTACGGATATGAATATATAATAGACAGGTCCATTAGGGTTTGCGTTTTGCAAGAGGAACGCATGTGGTACCATGTGAATAGGCTCCTCTCCTCTCATACTTTTGTTTATGATTTTTAATTAAAAGATGGTCAAGAAAGCCTAAAAATTTGGTTAAATGACGACACTTATAAGCTGACAGCAAGGGGGATTATCATTAATATATACACACACACACATTTGGCTTAAAATAAGAAGAAGAAAAAATAGTATAATAGTTGCATTGCACTCTTTTTTCCCCTGGTATATTAGTTGCACTGAACTTGCAGTGTGCCATATAAACATGTATATATAACAATTAGTTTTTGTAGTCGATTGATTTAGTTATATTAGTTGAGGTTGACTATCGCTTCTAATTTTCTATATATTTGACCGTTGCAGATTCACAAAACCATTAACTATAAGCTTGGGTTTCAATCCAGACGATTTTGAGTTTCCAGAAACACATGCATGTATATTTTATTAGAACATCTTAATTATCGTCATTTGAAATAACATTTTTAATAGCTTATGGATTATGGTACCTGAACTTTATATATAAAAAAAAAGCTTATGGTAACTTATAAGGTCTATATTAGGATTTATTTATTTTCGTTGGATACATCATCTTTTCCACTAGTGCATAATTTAATGAAGACTGCATGCTAAGAGAATATACTAATCTGAATTTATGCTTGTTATATATATATATATTTATCTTATAATATATTTTTTTTCAATTTCATTTGATCGTTTTACCCTTATAGACCATTTGATCATTTGATCGTTTTACCCTTATATTATATATCATCTTTTTCACATCCTACTAATCATGATGTGAACATGTTCTTCGGAAATGATACTATATATGAGTTTACCATCAAACAAATCACTGCACCAAAAGATCACATATATATAACCGAAATAGAATAAAATATAATGTTTGTATATATGTGGAATTGAACAAAACTACTGGAACGGAGTTAATTGATCTTTCTCGGTAATTCCTTTTCTTTTATATACATGATATATATGTATTCTGATCGATGTGCATAGCTTAAAGCCTTAAACAATGCTTATACGTGATCATGTTGCTCTTGATCGAGTTAGAGTCTGAATGTTTCTTCAGAAGGTTAACATATATATGGATATTATGGGGTTGATTAACATGTGAAGTAATTCATCATTTTCTTATAAATTGTAGCAAAATTAAACAAAACTTATTCTTAATTGAGGCCAGGTGAGTGTGGTGCTTGTTATTAATTCCCAATCAGGTGTCCAATAAATGCATGCACACATACAAAATAAAACCAATTATATATTCATGCGATGTATACGTATATAATGCTACTCATATACTATATGGAAAAAAGGTCAACCCTAAGGAGTTAAAATTCAATGAGGATCAATCACATATGCGCACACAAGTTCATGATAAAAAAAAAATTGAAGAATCCAACAAATAGAAACTTTTAATAAAGGATCATAAAAACACAAGTAAAATTTAGCAAATAATACTCATAGTCAAGAGAGAACATAATATAATGTACGCACACACTATATAGCTCACTAGTAGCAACTAGCAACTGACTAGTTTTCATCATCGTTATCATAATAGACATTATCATACTTCTTATTGTTAACTCTGTAAATAAATAAAAAGTCATTTTAACGTACGTTAAAATCCTGACCTAGCTTGAGCCCAACCGTAAGCTTCTTGGCCGCTCATCTGTCCTCCACCGCCTCCGCCGCCATTAGAAACAAGATTTCCGGGCATATTATACACCGGAAGTCCTTGGTTCCCGTCGCCTCCACCGCCACCGCTACTCAGTGGGGAACCTCCACCTCCCAGCTGCCCTGGAACCACTCCTCCACCGCTTCCGCCACCGCCTCTCTCAGCCGCTTCTTCCTCGTCCAAAGGCAATCTCTCGTAAGTAGCATTAGAAAACGTGGCCGCGATTAGCATCACCGGACCAGCCGCCATCAATGGCCCCACCACACTTCCTCCAACAACCTGACCTTGACCACCGGCTAAGTAAATCGTTAAACCGGTGGATCCAGGTGGAGCCGGTCCAGGCAAGAAAGAACCGGTTAAAGAAAGAATCTCAAACCTCCCTTGTAACGCCAAAACAGCCGCACCACCGGGGGGCGCTGCAACCGCAGCCGCTGATGGTTGACGGAGTGTGACGTTAGCCACCGTGCCGTTACCGCTCAAGATGCAGATACCACGTTGGCGCCTCCTAGCGAAAGTAGCTAGGGTTTCGATGACGTCAGTCCCACTAGCGATCTCCATGACATGGCTCTTGAGAGCGTTCGGGGAATCGCGCGTGACAAAGATCGGTGGCTTTGGTTTGTTCTTGGAACCAGCAGGACGTCCACGTGGACGGCGCGTGGGGGCTTCAACGGCTCCTTCACGAGGCTCGTGGTCGTCGCCGCTCAAGTTGTCTCTATCGTCGTCGTTGTTGTTGGTGTCCACTTCTTGGTGATGATGATGGTTGTTATGACCAGAGTCCATGGCCATGTTCATGGAGATGTGGAGATCTGGTTTCTTTAACTGAGAGGAACTAGGGGGCGTCGTTTCGAGACCGGAGAGATTCACTTGTCCTGTCCACCATGGATTCGCCATTAAAACCCTAAAGAGAGGTTATATCTGATTATATATTCCAAAAGTGAAGCCCTAAAGAAATATAAGTGATTTTTTAGATCAAGAAGATGAACAATTATAGAAGAGGAGATAAGATTTTTCAGATCTTGATTTTAAAACACTTTTACAAGTTTTTGTGTTGTGAGAAACACAAGACAAAGAAAGGTTAATTAAAAGAACACGACAAAGAAGAAAATGTAAGCAAGAAAGAGAACAGATGTAATGTAAGCTAACTTATAAAATAAGTGGAATCATATGTAGATATTAATTAATATAATACATATATACACGGTGCACATACACGTATTATCGTCTATACCGTATAGGCGCTACACGGAAGAAGAAAAAACAAGTCACCCCAAGCCCATGGCTTGAGAGTTGAGAGAGTGACATAATTATATTTTTTTAAGTCTTATTACGAATAGGATTACAATATGCACCCTAAGGTTTATTATTGCGAGATCTTTTTGTGAATTTTTTTCTTACGAATATTATTATCTTTTGACAGTTTGAACTTTGAAAGAAATGTTGTCGAAATAACAACACTTACGACGAATTTTGTATAAATACTTTGACATATACCACTACCAGAGTGTTTACATCTCCTCATGAATATAAAAATTCAACCGTAGAACTAGAAGATCGTTAAACGCATACGTTTATAATCAGTTACCACCGTATTCCGACATTAAATATTTAATTGGTTAAGATAATTTTCTTTAAACCTGTCATCTTTTATTTTGTCTTTGCTAAGTTAGCGTTATAATTGATGCGTGGGGTCGAGCGCCGAGGTTGAACAAATGGGGCGCACGATCGTTTTCCCACTACAATATTTTTATTTCGAAAGTTGAATCATATGGTTTTCCTGAATATAAAAATATAATACGTACGCAGTATTCATTGGATCGAAACGAGAGTTTTTTTTTGTAACAAGAAATCAGAATAGTTACTCAAACCTATAAGAGATTTAATTATAACACCGAATATTTAAACAATAGGACACACAAGAGATTTATCTGTGATCATTTGCTAGCTTATTAAAATAACATGATACTCTTGCCGTAAATAAATAATAATTGGAAAAAAGAATCGGATACTCAAAAGATCGAATTAAAACATCACCGGGGTGAATGTGTGCCTTAATATACATTTTTACCAAAAGAAAATTTTCGATAATCGCTCTATACATATAACAGTATATTTAGAACCCTTTCACAATTCAAGAGTAACAAATAGTATAGAATTTAGCATTTGACTAGACTCGTTTTTTAATGTTTCAATCATATAATATTAATTATAATTAGTATTATCTTTTCAACTCATTAAAATAATAATTGTAACGCGGCCAAATAAGTTTATATATTTGGTAGAGCGTACGTAATTTAGTAGTATATTATAATACGTACACGTACGTACGCAACTTAATTAGAAATTAATCAAAGCAGAAAAATTGAATGTTAGTACTCACTAGTTGTAGACAAATTACTGAATTAGTAAATAGTAATGTATCTAGGTTTCTATAACTCATCAACATGGCAAAGAAAAGAAAATATAACCTTTTTCAAGCCACCTCCTTAATTATCATATTATCCATTGTCTAAAGTAAAGGCTAATCGCAATATAATTGAAAATTTTATTTATTTATGAAATATATGTATATAAGAAAGCCGTTTATTTAATATTTTATACTGTTCGTGTTTTTTTATTCTTAATACTCAACAACTCTCAACTAAAACATTGTTTATATATAAAGATAGCTAAATCATTATTTATTTATTAGTTTAATCGAGGAAGACAAAAAAGCCAAAGGGTAGTTGAACTCCTCGGGACTACGTAATAAACAGTAATGAAAAGAAAAGAAAGAAGAAACTGGTTGTGTAAAATATAAACTGTACCAATTGTATGATTTGTGTGTGAGTGTTGTTTCTTTATAAACTTTCACAAGTCTTATATCTCTTTCACCATTAACATATTCGAATAAGTGAGTACTTTAGTTAACACTTGTAGTTCACTGTTTTGGTTTAAAATGTCTACTATATGCGGTATAAAGTTTAGCCACAAGAGACTACAAAACATTGAATATGGATTTTGTTATATTATAAGAAGATATTGTCAGATTGAAATGTTAATAAACGATCCTGACCAAAAATGGAAAAGAAAGGAAATATTTGTAGCAGCATTATCCATTTGGAACCATATTTTACTTTCATTAATTTGTTTAAACATTCTTAATTATTCTTGTTTAATGCCCAAAACTATTTGGGCCGAAGAACGTGTGACTATAATTGTTAGAAGGCCCATAATAGAAGGCGAACACAATTTAATTTTCCGGTGTTGGCTTTGGTTTCTCTCACGCGTGCGTGACCGTCTTCTTCTCCGGCGACGAAGCGAAGAGAGAGAGAGAGATGACGGACAATATATTCGAAGGTCTACCTCCTCCATCTTCTCAGCAGCAAGAGCTTCCAATATCTTCAAAACCAGACGTGTCGAAGAATGAAAGTCCCTCCCTGGCTCCGACTCTGGTTCTCAAGAGTTCCCTGAAGCGTTCGAAACCGGCAGAATCTGCATCCGATGTCTCAGGCAAGCTCAATTCTCCATAAAATTCTCCACTTTATGATCTATCTTATCTGAATTCGATTCATTCTGGAATCTTATTGCTCGTTGATTTTGGCTTTACCGTCAACTCCGTTCCTGTTTTGTTCAATTGAACTCGCTTCTTCTTGTTTGGGAAAGCGGAAGGCTTTTTGATTGGGATTTTCTGTTCTGATTCAAAGATTACGGCCGTGAACTCTAAAAACTACCAGTTTCGTATTGTTGTCACTGGTTTACATCGTCGTTTGTTTACTGATCTGACCGAATGCTCTTATCACACAGCTCCTCCTGTTCTCAAGAGCGCTCTAAAGCGGTCAAAACCAGCAGAACCTACGCCGGAACCAGAAGGTACATATGTTTGAATACAAATTCGCTACTTCACATCTAAAATAAGATTGGAACCATCAACTTGTATCAGTTACTTACTGTCCTATAGGTCTAAGCATTGGGAAATGATATTTGGTTTTCCCTTTTGATAACTTTATCTGTTAACTTCTGTTCAGTTGCAGCCCCTAAAAAGCGTCTACAGTTCAAGACATCGACCGATGCATCAGAAGAACAAGTGATAGAAGCGATGCAGAAGATAACCTCTCATATCAAGAACCCTTCCAAGTTCTCCAAAGCCTCAAAGCTTGCAGTACGGCTGATTCAAGCTGGAAGTGTGAAGCCAGAAACAAGCAGCCACTTCATTGCCATACTTGAAGCTGCAATGTCATCAAAAACTCCATGTACAGATCGCTTGGTTAGAGCAGACTTTCATGCATTGTTCTCAGCAGCTCAGGACGTCGCCGAGGTAAACATATTGGAAAACTAATGCTTAAAGGTGTTGGAACTAACTTCTTTGGCATATTTAGAAGAGGACGGTATTGATGTAAATGTTCCTATCTTTCGTTCTCATGTAGTGCCTGGATAAAAGCCAGCAGAATCTGTTGACCATATGGACAATCAAAGCAGTTGTGGCTAATGATCTCTTTACCGATGACAGCTTTATGGTAAGACTCCAGATACCTTCTTTCAGATACTCTACCTTTAGACTATGTTTCGCTTTAGTTGCGTTATATTATGACTATATAGATCGCCTCATCACTGTGTTATGATTAATAGTGTGGACATTATTGTTTTGAACCATCATCCTCTGAGGTTTTCACAGTGTCACAAGGACATTTTTTTTTTTTTTTAGTTTTCCAAGACTGCTACACGAATAAAGGAGGCTATATCTGATCTTCCTGTCGCAACTGAGGAAGATGACGCGGACGAAGCAGTTGCTCTTGAAGAAGAGGCTGTGAAGGACAGTGGAGATGGGCAGACAACACAGGAGCTGGCTGAAGATGCTTCAGCTGGAGATCAAGAGGAGGTCGAGTCCGATCCCTTTGGGCTCGATGCATGGATTCCCAGTTGCGGGAAGAAAAATGGTAAAACAAAGATAAGAAAAGGCTCAACAACTGAAGATACAGATGCCGTGGAGAATAAGAAATTTCTCAGGACAAAAAGAGAAGCTTTGATTACGTGCCTGGAGATTGCTGCACGCCGTTACAAAGTTCCATGGTAAGAATGCTTCCATGATTCCTAGTACCCATTCGAACTTGTTATTGTGTCAAAATTGCGTGGTTGAGGAATGATTGGATTTTATTTTCAGGTGCCAAACTGTTATAGACATATTGGTGAAACATGCGTTTGAGAACGTGTCAAGGTTCACATCACAGCAAAGACAAGCAGTGGAGAAACTCTGGGCTTCTGTTCGAGAACAACATCTCCGAAGGAAGCAAGGCAAATCAGTGACAGGAAAACTTGACGTTACTGCTTTCGAAAGTCTTCAGGATAAATACGCCAACGAGAAAATGAGCATCCGGCGCTCTGTTGGAGCCACCGGTGAACGCCGTGCACAGCAATGGCTTGGTTAACAAGCATTCACCAGAAACAGAAGTGTAATTTGTATGATTTTTTTTTTTACACTTGGACAGGAACTAGAAAGCAAATAGAGAGAATCTCTGCTCTGTTTCTTCTGATTGTGCCTTAATACAAAAAGTTTCCACTTTTATCCAAAAATTTTACATGATCATGTCTCAAATAAATCTATTACAGGACATGGGTATTGATTCTATATTCAGTCCCAGTTTTCATGACTCGTCTGCCAATCATCATCGTCTTCTCTCGGCGGCCTCACCACCAAAAGAACCATCCCTAAACTCGTCTGCACATTTGCCGCCTTCAACGCTGATCCTTTCTTCAGCTTGAGTCCATTCTCAGCCACCACGAGATAGTATCCGTCATCAGCCTCCACCTCATTCCTCTCCCTATCCGCCACCACCAGTAAAGGCTCCTCTTTTCCGTCCCCAGGCAGCACTTTTCTATCATCCCTGAAAGAAACCGCCACACCGCCTTTCCCAATCGCCGCCACTGGTTTCCACGCCGGAAGAACCACCCATCTCCTCCATCCTTTCTCCGCCTCAACAACCTTGAAATCCCCTCCCGCCTTGGTCTCCATTGGAGCATCAAGAATCTTCTTTTCCCCTTCCTCTGCTTTACAAACCGGCAAAACAACCACCGAGCTCGCTCCTGCAACCTCTCCGAACTTTAGCCTCACCACCGGAATCCTAATAGCTTCGACTTCCTCTACCTTCACCTTCTCCTTCTCTTCTTCCTCCCCTCCGTGCAGCTCTCTGGTCAGCTTCTTCTTGGCCTTCTCTGATTCCGCAGCATCCAACGCCTGCTGAAGCATCGAAGTTCTCTGCTCCGACGGGTTCTTGTTCTCTCTGCTCTGCCTGTAATACAGAAATGAGAGGCAATCTCCTGGTAAGTTGTAATCGAAGTCCAACCATCCAACGTCTCCACGCCGGTTAGGATAATCCTTGATGGCTCGCGCCAAATCCTGCGCGCCTTTCGAGTCGAAACTCCGACGGATGATGTACGTCGCGGCGGCTACGCGCTGCGTGGTGCTTAGGAGGCGGATTTCGTAGAGAAGCTCTGCACCGCCGGTGTCGAACGCCGCAATGAGCTCCGGCTCATGGAGAGACTGAACAATCGAGTCGCGGACTTTCGCGCCGACGATAAGACGGTTCTGCTCGATGCTGGAGATTCCGGTGAGCTCTTCGATGTTTGGAGGAGTGAGACCATCGGCGTAGAGGGAGGAGATGAGCGGTGCGTATTCGAACCAGAGAGCCATTCGACCGGCGAGGATTTCGATTTTGCCGGCGGAATCGAGCGAACGGAACTGGGTTGGAATCGGAGAGGACGGAGGACGGAAAGGCTGGTAGAGCTGTTGTCGCGCTGGTGGGTTTTTGGGTATCATGTTTTGGGATCTCCGGGGCGCATTGGCGGTGACGGTAAGGGTATGGGGCGCTGGATTAACGGGTCGGGTAACCGGGTTAGTGAGCAATCCATGGGTCGTGGATTGTGTGAATGGTGAGAAGAGTGAGGATTTGAGAATGTTTGCTGTGAGAGAAACCATGGTGAGTGAGAGGTGTTTGCTCAGAGTGAAGAAGAAGATTGTAAAATTGCCTTATCTCAAGAATAATTGAGAAAAACCAAAAAGTCTTAACCGATTTCTAACCGGATAGAAACCGGATTGGCAAAAAGTTCGCATATTCGTTCTAGATTTTTTGCTTCTTGAACATTTGGCCTTAGATATTTCTTTTCTAGTGGAGGAAAATGACGTTAACAGATTATAACTTTCTTTTTCTAGTTCTTTTTACAAATGTGTATGTATACAGGGCTTAAAAATTTATAACTGCCATATTCTATTTTCTGGTTTAGATAGATTGTTAACCATTCAACTCTAAACAAGTGCTCTAATGACTTCTTTTTCTGAACGACCATAAACGGTAACTTATCTGATGACTATATAACTGGTAACTTTCGAGATGACGAAAATGCGCACAGGTTAGTCTTTCTTCATGCATGCAGCTTTGAATTTGGAAATGACAAAGTGACTACTAGGCATTAACACAAATTACTAGTCTACTAAAGTTTCCCTGTTATCTGAGAAATGATTCATTGTTTTTTCGTGCAAGTTTGAATTTGAAAAGTGGCACGGTGACTACTAGGCATTAACACAATTTAATAGTCTCTGTATCGGGGTCAAATGCGAAATAATAAAATTATGTAAATTTTAACTATAGTTACTTGACTTGCGCCATTTTGTAATTACCATACGTAATTAGCTTAAAAACGGGCCCAGAATTTGATACAGGTAGCCCAAATGATCCAAAGCCCTCTTATATGGGCCAAACAAAATTCCATTTTTTCTCCACGATGGGCCAACCATAAGTTATGGTCCATAACCCACGTTATCATGCATGACCTCTCAAAATTTCGACGTAAATGACACCATGATAGCATGAAATCGGATTTGGATTTCGCCATGATATCTCAAAATCAGTTTTATTATTCCGAATCGTTACAAAATGTTTTCAAACTACTCTCTCTAACGCCGAAGCCAAAACCGTAGGATTATTAAAACACAGCTACGTTTGACTACTCGAAAGGAGCATATACACATATCGATATTACCACTCTTAAAACTCTGCTCATATCGACACCAGAGAGCTTCAGTCAATTGCTTCGGATGTTTCCAACGTTCATCATCCATGCATGACCTGCAATTTTCAAAAGAAACAAATGATCGTATCAGCGAACTCGGAAGATATCATTTGAACAACATTTAGAACAATATTGGATATTAGAAACAGAGCAAAAACGACTTACGAAGAGCATCTTCTGCAGAAAATCTCCGGGAAACATCGCGACAGATCATTTTCCTCAATAAATCCTTGGCTTCTGCTGATACAGATCCGAATTTCTTGGGTGGAAACCTAAGATTCCCTCTCAGTATCGTTTCGAATATCCGTTCCGCCGTCTCACCGTTAAACGGCGGCTCTCCAGCTAGCATAGTGTAGATCACAACGCCGGCGCTCCATATATCCACCTTCTCGTCGTACCTCCTCCCCATCACAACCTCCGGCGCAACGTAATACGGTGTCCCCACGACTCCCTCCGCTGTCTCTGTTTTCTCTCCGCCGAGCCACACCGCTGATCCGAAATCGCATAGCTTAACGCCGCCGCTTCCGAGATCGACTAGAACGTTGTCCGGTTTCACATCCCGATGAACTACGCCGCAACGGTGACAATGAGCCAGCGCGCGGAGGATCTGCCTCGCGTACGAGGCGGCTTCCGATTCGGATAGCCTTCCTCCCGCGGAGATCAGCCGATCGTAGATCGTCGTCGGCGGATCCACTAGCTCCATGACGATCGCCAGAGAGTCCTCTGTTTCGAAGAGATCGTAGATCCTGACGATATTCGTATGCGGCGGTAACATCGCCATGATCCTCGGCTCCGTCTCTATACACTCGCGATCCAGCTCGTCGACGAGAAGGCGCTTGTCGATCGTTTTGCATGCGTAGAATTCTTTTGTCGCCGGCGAGAAACAGCGAGTGATTGTTCCGAATCGACCTCGGCCGATCTCGTCGCAAATCTGGTAGCTGTTTTCCAGTTCGAACTCTCCGTTCATCGGAATATTCTGTTTGATGATTCTGCGGAAATTTGTTTTTTTTCTACGTATCTCTCTGCTGATTTCGTGAGAGAGGGTTTTCTTTTATAGAGGAAGAGAATCAGAATACTAAATAGAGTATATTCTGTTTAAGGAGGTTAAACACTAAACAGTATTCCGTTTTGAACGTTGGTAAGTCAATAGTCAAGCTTCGGGAAGCCAAGCAAGCAAGTAACAGGCTAGTTAACTAACGGCGCGACCTCCACGTGTTATTTAATTTGCTCTGTTGATTCTTAATACTCGGCTTATCGGATTGTAACTATTTGTAATTATTTTATTGGAGAAAAATACAAGTTATAACCTCTACTGTGTGCTATTGTGCATTGCATATGATTTGTATCAAATATTTGTTTATGGAATCTATGCTTATAGACAAATAATTCGACGAGTCAAATTATATAAGCAGACGCAGAAAATCATGCTCAGCATGTCCTTATTATAATTAAAGAATCCTTTAAGTAAACAAAAGTGATATTCTTTATGTGATTATGCGAATATATAATATAAGACCTCAAGTAGTTTCGGATAAACTCTATAATAATTAAATGTCGATCGATCCATTATAGAATGTGCATGTGGCATGCGTTAATAATTCTGCTATTTGATTATTTTAGTAAAGTAAATCATTATTGGTCGATCATCTAATTGAGATTCCTGGTTTTAGACACATAGTTTGGTTGTAATTTGTTCTTTTGTGGTGGTGTGATTTGTGTCGTCTTTGCGATTTATCTAAGACATTTAATAATGATTGATATAGGCGTTATATACAAAATTTGCGAGTCGGATATATTTAATAATAAACTGATAGATATATGAAACAACATTATTGAGAATACATACATATCGTTTTCTTATTGGCTTTTCTTATTTAGATCGTCTGATTGGATTAATCGGAATAACTAACGAAACCGTAATTCAATTTTGTTACTAGTACTGTATTATTGTGTGTGAACTTAACATGTATTAATACCGTTATGAAGATAATAGAAATCATTAAATGTTAACTACAATACCAGCTGCTAGCTTACGCTAAAGGGTAACATACTCACGTTGACACATATATGCTTTTATTTTGTTTCAATATGATTTTTAATGGTTTAAATAGTTGACGACTAGTCACCTAAACGAATGACTGTATAATATTTTTTTGTAAAACATGATCACGTAAACACTAATAATAATAATGGTAGATACAGATGCTGTATAAATGACAGAGTGAATAGTATTACTGTATTGATGTGCTTTGATAAATGGAAAAGAATATTCATTTTGCACTTTTTTCTTCCGGTAAACGTACTGAATACAGTAATAGTGTAATACTATTACGAGTAATACTAAAGTATTCAGGCACGAAACATTAATATATACCATCACTAATCAAAACATAAATTGATTGATTGATAAATAATAGTGGTTCCTAATAATAATTGAATTGATAATCTGATGCCGTATGCAAACACTGCGATGTTGATCTCATTCTAACTAGAAACACACATGTTGTCAAAAAAGAAAAAAAACACATGTTTCGCTCTAATTGGTAAGTAGTTATGTAATCACCTTGATTAAAATATGAGAATTATTTGGAGGATGTGGATGACCATGAGATTTTCCAAAACAGCAGACGCATACACTTTCGTCGACTATAGGACTAACAATTATGAATTCATAATCAGTGAAATAAAGAGATTGGTGATGACAAAAAAACCGTTCGCGATGGGACTCGAACCCACAATCTCCCGCTTCGGAGGCGAGCGCCTTATCCATTAGGCCACGCAAACATTTATAAATAACGTAGATTATATACTTATTACAATAAGTACAGTATGATATTTTTTCTATTTAACCTACAAAAAATCTTACATTACATAAAAAAGTAGATAATTTTTGCATCTGCTGATATGTCACTGTTGAAATGATTACAGAGATCTTAAAAAAAAAAAATGAAAACAGTAATTCAATATATATATAATCATATTTGTTAGTTTTGTCTTTTTAATGCATTTTCCAAATCAAAAACTTATTAGAAAATTTTTTTTGAGCTAACATGTGAATATAAGAAAAACGCATCTAAAATCACTATACCGAATAACACATAACATTTTTTTTCTTACAAAACTAATATGCATCGACAAAACAATAATACAAAACTAATACGTCTGTTGGTTTGAAACACTTTAGTAAAAAAATAGTAATAATAATTAATAACATCACATATCTGGTTAAATAATTGGAAAATTACAAAATTCTATATATCCGTAACGTACGTATCCAATTAATATTAATAGTTTATGGTCATTTACTTTTACATTAAATATTAAACACAGATGCCAGAACAAAAAAAAAAGTACTAGTACGCAATAAGATAAGAGGTTAGTCGGAAATGTTACGAACTTTACTTTACCAGTTTGTCATTATGCATCCAACGTTTGTTTGGTTGGACCGATCTTCTTTCTCTCAGATTCCCTCCCACTCACTCTCCACTTTAAGTCACTCGCTCGAAACATAAATCTTATCATATCATTTCTTCATCAAGAACAAAAAAGCATAGGCCTAACAGAACAAAAAAGAAAAGTCGGTATGATTAATTAACACCTAGTTATCTAGTATTTCTGTTCTTTATTCGAGTCTCAGTTTTAATAGGATTTTTTTTTCAGTCGTCATCAAGATGGTAACGCCAACTAGAAGAACCGTTGATCTCCGGTCCGACACGGTGACTAAGCCAACTGAGGCAATGCGTTCGGCGATGGCAAACGCGGAAGTAGACGACGACGTTTTGGGGAACGATCCAACGGCAGTGCGTTTGGAGAGAGAGGTGGCTGAGATCGCCGGGAAAGAGGCGGCGATGTTTGTTCCGTCAGGGACAATGGGGAATCTGATAAGCGTGTTGGTCCATTGTGATGAGAGAGGGAGTGAAGTGATTCTCGGAGATGACTCTCACATCCATATTTATGAAAACGGCGGCGTTTCAAGCCTCGGTGGAGTGCACCCCAGAACGGTGAAGAACGAAGAGGACGGTACGATGGAGATTAGTTCTATTGAAGCTGCCGTGAGGAGTCCCAAAGGAGATCTCCATTATCCGGTTACTAAGCTCATATGTCTTGAGAACACCCAAGCAAAGTAAGTGTTTCTTACGTAACACTATCATGTAATGAAACACTTACTTTGTTTCAATAGGCAGTTGTGGATCCGTATTTAACTGAAAATCCGTTTTGACTCTATATAACACTCAACGTTGAGATTTAATAGTATATGAATTCGTTGATGCAGTTGTGGAGGTAGATGCTTGCCTATAGAATATATAGACGAAGTCGGAGAATTAGCCAAGAAACATAGCTTGAAGCTTCACATTGACGGAGCTCGTATCTTCAACGCTTCTACTGTAAGTATACAAACATTTCAAAATGTCATTCGTTTTTCATATGTATTTTTATTTATTAAATCTTGATTAGGCACTCGGAGTACCAGTGGAGAGGATCGTTCAAGCCGCTGATTCGGTCTCGGTATAGTTCATCAAAACCGTGCTATGCAACGTTATGGAATTCTTTATTTTGTCTCTCAACACATGATCCTTTTTGTCTTTGTAAAATATGTTGTTGAGTTCTAAACCGGTCACTTTGATGCGACTAGATTTGTTTGTCGAAAGGCATAGGTGCACCGGTCGGTTCGGTAATCGTGGGAAGCAAAAGTTTCATCACTAAAGTAAGTAGTATAGCTATAAATCAGATTGAGATGGTTAGATGGCAATGTTAATTCCGGTTCAAGTACTAGCTTGTTTAATTGCAGGCAAGATGGTTAAGGAAGACATTAGGTGGAGGAATGAGACAGATCGGCATGCTCTGTGCCGCCGCATTGGTGGCTCTCCATGAAAACGTCCCCAAGCTCAACGATGACCACAGGAAAGCCAAGATCTTGGCAGGTGATCATTACCCGGATTTTAGATTATTACTTATCCGGAACCTCAAATTTTAATGTGAAAGTGTTAACCGAATGACGTCTGGTTTCCTACATTACCAGAAGGACTGAACCGGATTGAACGATTAAGAGTGAACGTTGCGGCAGTGGAAACCAACATCGTAAGTGTACGAAATGAATGGTTAATTATTACTGTGTCTCAGAATGAACTCTTAAACTGGTAAGTCTAGGCTAGTTCTGAAGAAAACCAAGACTTTACGGGTTTGCAATGTAAGTACAATTAGTTTTATACTACTAATTTGATCCTCTTTTTTCTACGAGATTCTCGAAACTATGCCTGTTTTCATTTGTACACCAGATTTACAAATGAGCATAGAATGTAGTCAATGTTAGCTAGCTTTTGAAGCCAAGTGTTTAAAGTTTTTTTTGTAGTCGGTTTGAGATTTTTGTTTTCCGCTTTCATTGTAATACAGTTTTTTATTGGCAGATATACGTAGATATACCAAAAGATCCAAACTTTGGAGCTGAAGAGGCATGTCAAAGTTTGGAAGTTCTCGGTGTGCTTGTCATACCTCAAACTACGTTCAGGTACAAAATTTATAATCCAATTTACTTATTAAATAACAGCTTCTGGTTCGACACACTGATTTGGTTTGTCTGAGTCTGTTTAAATTTCAATTGGCTGCTGCCTCTATGCAAAAAAATAAAATAATGTTATATGTTTCTGAAAGAAGTAGTATAAATTAACCATCAAAAAAAAAAAAAAAAGCCAGTTTATGCGTGTGCCGTAGTGGGATGTAGGATTTGATGGGATGGTCCGGGTCATATGATATAGCTATTACCTACTATTAGTAATGAAAGATGTACTAAATTGGTAGATAACGTTTTTTTTGCTAAATAACTTTGAGTTTATGTACAGAATCAGGATTGTTCTACACCACCAAATCTCAGATAGCGACTTGGAATATGTGCTCTCTTGTTTTGAGGTAGTTTGCTTTCAAAACCACTTACGTGCTTCCATATACTTAATTTATGTGCCACGTTTTCTAATTCTTTAACTAATTGCCATTAATCAATTTTTCAGAAAATGTTTAGCTCCGTGCCAGAAGAGAAGGCTTGATTTTATGTAATTTCATGCGTTCGACTATGTAATTGCACTTATATTTTCTTGCTTTACGAATTCAAACCTTTTATCAAGAAATAGACGAAAACTTTTTTTTTTTGGGGGGTCAAATTCAATACTTCCATTCAAATCTCAAAACAAACGTTTACACTCTGAAGATCAAATCGTCATACACACAATCAAAAGCACGTTTTGCTATTAAGTGGACGAAACTTTATCATAATTCAAGTTTTTCAACTACACTATCTTAAAATTGACATAAATTTTCTCCTAACAAGGTAGTGTGTATATATATATATATCTATATTGACAAAAGTTGGGTTGTAGTAGACCATTAAATTAGTAACATCTGAGGTAGTGTATATATATGAACATATCATGAAATCAAATTACTTTTATCTCATTCTCTAAGAAATTCTAAATATTAACATTGGTGATGAAATACTGATTTATGTCATTAACAACAACAACAACAACAAAGTTGTAATATTATATCATTTGGTCCACCACGTCTCCAAGAGCACCTTCGGAAACATCTTTATAGACAACATAGTTGATATATACAAATAATTAAATGAAAAAAATTAAATACGTTTTTATTGGTATAAAAACAAGTTTGAATTAAAAATAAAGAATGAAAAAGGTTTTTATTTTGTAAAAGAAAAGGTTTTCTATACAATAAACGTGATGTCGATATCACATCATTCTACTACTAGGTTTTGCCTTCAACGTAAACGCCACCCCTATATATTAGTGTTTATCTTTACTTTCTTATAATTTGGTCTCTTCGAACTTTAGACAAAATAAGGGTGTTCGGAGCATAATCAAGTTACCAACCATCAACAATTTATATATGCAAACAATTTTTTTAAAATATGTTAATAATAAGATGATTTTTTTTAACATGTAGTAAGATGTGTTTTTGATTGTTTTTAAAAAGTAAAGATTGTTGATTTGTGAGATTTAAAATTTTAAAATTAATGTTAAAATGCATTGAGACGTGTAAACCATAGTTTTTGTATTCGAGTCTTCAAAGCCAATCCCTGAGGATGGTGGCAAAGGTTCTGGATTTGGTGTCAATTCAATGGAAGGTGTATCATTGGGATCAAGCTCCAGAGAGATGCTGAAACATCCCGATCTAACATTTAAAAAAACTTTTTGAAATTATAAGTAATGTCAAATAAAAAGTTCATCGAATAAACATAAAAGAATAGAGGAAATAAATATGAGATTTTATTAAAATAAATGCGAGACAAAATACCGTAAAATTTGTAAGTTATAATACTATATGCAGCGGGACATTAACAGTATCGGGATCTATACTATGTAGCTCAAATTTGTTTTATGGCAAGTATAAATTTATTGGGAAATTCAATCAAGTAAGTGAATCATCAATTAATGCCTTTGATATGTCATTTTCAGAAGTACATTCTTCTATTTCAATAGCTTCGTTATTAAAAAGATTGCAAAAACGTTATCCCATTAATTTAACACGTTTGAAAAGTTATATTTGCATTTTATCTGTAGGTTGAGGATTATCTGCCAAACTGCGTTATGAATTTAATAGTCGAGAAAATCAAATATGTTTTTGTCACATTTGTTTTTCTTTTTTTTGGAAATGATTGAACTTGAAATCTATTAATCAAATCCGTATACGTTCGAAAGAATAATAAAAGCCTACATCCTAATACTAACCATGATTTCATGAGTGGGAAAATATGTTATTAAGCCGGTCGTTTCTATAAAATAAGTAAATAATAATAGATTCGGTACATGCATTTTGGAGTGAATCATATGTTTAGTAACCAATTAGTTGTACCATTTTAGCCAAATTACCTTTGCGAAACTATATACTTTTTAACGTTTTAATTTAATTTACTCTCTGTGAAAGATCTTAACCACACGTCAAAATGTAACATGCAAATGAATAGGACTATATGCGTAATATAGTTGTGATAATCACTAGATTCTATGCTATAATAAGAAATGTAAATTCTTTTTTTCTTTCCAGAAAATAAATGTGAAACTTAAAGAAGAAATATACACAATTATTCCACATGTGAACTCTGGTCCGGAATCAAACTATTAACTAAAAAAAAATGGACATAAGAAAATCAAGAAAAGATTTCTCTTTTCTTGAGTTGACCCACCGCTATGGTCTCCGACTCTCTCTTACCTATAGAGTTATCCTTTTATACACTGTGTAACACCAAGTCCTCTTCTCCTATTTCTCTTCCTTTTTTATGTCTTAAATGGAAAATTTATGATTTCTGATGATCAGTCTCACGACTTATATCTCTTTCTCTCTCTCTCTATGAATGACCTAAAGATGTTTTGCAGCTATATATATGGACAACTGTGAATGCATTTTGCTACCCATCTTCTCTCTCCATAGTAGAAAAGAGGGAAAACACACAAAAACAACAGTAGAAAACGAATAATTAAGAAAAGGAAAGAAAAACCACTTTTGATCCCTTCCACTTATATCTCTCATCATCAAAGAAGCAAGAGAAAGATCTCTTCCTTAGGTTGTTCCTCTTTGCCTCACCATTTCTGCACAACATCAGCCATCACCATCAATTTTCTCATATCCATCTTTTTGTAACATCTACCTCACTAGTACAACTGTACAAGTAAGTATCCAAGTCCTAGATCTCTTTTTATCTGCTTTTTTTTACCATTTTATAATTAACGAGCCAATAAGTTAATTACAAATTACTAAAAACCTATTTTCTGCTGCCCTAAACCTTTTAAAATCCAGAAAAAGAAATCTCTCCAACCCTAGTTTAATTTAGATATATAGCTATGGATTTGATCTCTCAAAACCACAATAACAAAAACCCTAATACCACTCTCTCGACACAACCTCCTTCTCCACCTTCCTCTAGCCGCTACGAGAATCAGAAACGCCGTGATTGGAACACTTTCTGCCAATACCTTAGAAACCATCGCCCACCGCTCTCTCTACCGTCTTGCAGCGGCGGACACGTTCTCGAGTTTCTGCGTTACCTTGACCAGTTCGGCAAAACCAAAGTCCACCACCAAAACTGCGCCTTCTTTGGCCTCCCAAATCCTCCGGCTCCATGTCCTTGTCCCCTCCGACAAGCTTGGGGCTCACTTGACGCCCTTATTGGTCGTCTCCGGGCCGCCTACGAAGAGAACGGTGGAGTTCCCGAGACTAGCCCTTTTGGCTCACGTTCAGTCAGGATTTTCCTCAGGGAGGTTAGAGATTTTCAGGCCAAATCGCGTGGCGTTAGCTACGAGAAGAAAAGGAAAAGGGTCAACAACAAACAAATAACTCAACCGCCTTCGCAGCCGCCTCTACCGCCGCAGCCGCAAGGTCAATCTATGATGGCTAATTACCACCACGGTTCAACTTGAGGATATCGACATCGTACAACTTCGATAAATGTATGCTCGTATCTAGCTATTTTATACGTACCCACCTTTGTATCTGTGTAACGATATATATATCCCTACTTTACTCCCTCAACCGTTATCTACTGTTTCTTGGATTATTGTTTAGTATTTACCAATAAATTAATGGAATAAAGTTTGATTGTATTGTATTTAATCTTAGAGTAATTCGTTTGGAAGTTCTAATAGGATATCTCAACTTTAACTAAATGTAAACAAAAAAAGAGAGAGAGAGATTGAAATGGGATTCTAAAATTAATAAAAATTCATAAGAATTCTTTATTAAAAATATGTTTTAAGTGATTTAATCTTTTTTAAAACATTAAAATTTAATTATATAATTCAGATATCTTAAATATTATATTTAATCCACTCTAGACACCTTAATTGTTGGGTCCTCGAACATGCAGGGACTAAGAAATATCATATGGCGACTTCGATTAGGTTATATATTACAATGATAAGTATAATGCGCGTCTAGATATATCATAGATAATAGTCGTCGACTCTTAGGGCTTAATTTATAATATGCTTATATATGCATGAACATACGGATAATGTTCGATTTCTATCTCTTGAACGTGAAGTTGAATGTGCCATTATTTTCCAGATAAATAAGTAAAGAACGGCTATATACGGGTTTCGTCTTCATGAAACATGGACCTTGTTTTGTCTTTGTAATATGGTACTCACAACTCACCGTCAACTTTCTGTTCATATATAGAAAATCAAGAAAAACTTTAATTTCAGTTCATTTATACAGCCGCCTACTATCCATTTATTAATTAACGACTTAACTTATTATATTTTTTGACTAACGAGATAAATTATCTAACTAACGTGCATACACTTTGGCGTTTTCCACCTGCGCTAAAACTTTGATGACGCAGATATAAAGAAACAACCAATCGGAATTACAGTGACGTGTAGATATAACCTGCAAAACAATTTGATATACAAATTAAACATGCCGTCTGAACAGTTGACAAGAAAATATAAATTTGATGTTTCAATTCTTAGGTTTTTCATGGCAATTATTTACATATCGAAATGGTTTCCATTAATTCCATACAATTTTAGGTATTCATATGTGTATTTTGTTATTTTTTGGTCCAATTTGAAATTCACTAAACATGAGTGTATATATGGAGAGATGTTGCGCACACAATATATAGGTTTAAAAAGTATCTCTAAAACCGATCTATTATTACAAAAAGACAAAATAAGATCTTATTGTCAATTATTGATGACAGCTAATCTTGTGACACAAATTTCTAATTAGCCGAACCATGGATTTGACACTTTTAGAATATTTTTTTATTTTATTTTATTTTTACCATGTGTTCTAATAATTCGTGTTACTAGTCTACCGTTATTGTGGCACTGCCCAATTTTATTAATTTCATAATCCTTTTTAAATATTTTTCCTCGTAAATATCTCTTTTAAAAGCCAATCAATCAACAGAAAATAAATGTTTTATGGTTTTTTTGTAATAATTGAGCATTTAGATCAAAGTTCATTTTATTCAAAAATATACGTATTTGTAACATAACTAGCTATTCTTATATGATTGATTCGCTCGCTCATATAGGCTTATATGATGACAAACACGGTTCAAATAATCTTTAATCGAGTATCCAAGTGAGATGTAACAGAAAATTATTGCTTCTGTTCAAGCATTATCATATATATAGAAATGTTATTTGTTAAACAGTTAATTATATTTGAATTTATGAATTCGAATTTAAACTTGCAAATTGCAATGTCAACCACGAAGTGGAAAATTATGAGACAAGACGTATAAATTGAATTAGTTACCAAACACGTTGTCTGATGTTTTCTTTTACTCTAACAATCAATCGAACGGTTAAGATCAAAAGGATAAGAGAACGTGTAACCGGTTTGGGTCACGTGCGTATCTCTGTTATGTGGTCCTTCATTAGTAAAAGCTTCGCAGAATAGTCAGTCGCGTCGAGCCATTAAGTAAAAATCGTATAGACTCGTTTCCTCGATATTTGGCTAATGGCTATTGAACCACGTGGACGAATTGAATTAAAATTTAGGCGTCCGTACGAGGTAGGTTCTGTAGCTGTAAGAAATAACACTAAAAATCTAGTTGGAAAATTATTTTTTTGCTTTATTTGGCAAAACCTGTGGATGTTCTCTATTTGGGAGGGGCCACGTGTTAATAGTGTTAGATCCACTTGCATTATTTCAGAGTCTTGCACGTTTGTACAGAGTCAGTGTATAAATAAGTAATATAGTACTTGCCAACACAAATATAAATGTGACTGCAATTTTGGATTGTTGACCAGATTTTTTCTAAAGTAAATTTTCAGAATTTGTGGTTAAAAAAACCAACTAGAAAATTGGTTGGTAAAACCGTAAAAATGATTTGGCTTCCACACCATTGACTGAACCAGGTAATAGCTACTTACCTGGTCTTTTGATTGGTTTATTGATGTGGTGAAGAAGCTAACGGGCTCGGCCCATATATTTAAGCCCATTTCCAGAGTTTTCTAATTGGAAGCATATACACACGTGGAAAACAAATTAAAGCGAAAACCAAACTTGTCGTCGATTCTATTTGGAAGCCTGAAACGTCTCGATTGCGATTCGTCGGCGTTTTCTTATTTGCCTCCGATCTCCGATGTCAATCCCACCGTCTTCAGCTTCTTCTTCATCATCTTCAGCCTCTCAGTACACATACACTGCAAATTCGTACTATTCCGCGCCCTACCAGCCTCCACAGCCCTACGTTGCGCCGTCGCCTGCTCCAGCGCCGCCGGTTGTACCGATTCCCGGAGCCACGGTCTATCCTCAGCCTATTGGCCCGGTTCCTGCCGTATACGCTTACCCTCAGTACCAGCAGGTTAGTGGGATTTGAGAATTCGGACTAGTGTTGTTGATTCATATCGTTTAGCGAATTTGAGATTTGAGGTATCGAATTAGGGTTTTCGAAATCCCTCTGCTCAGTTCGTTTTAGAATTAGGGTTTTCGAAATCTTTCTGAATGGTATAGTAAGGTTGTTTGATTGATGCATTGGCAGGCACATCAGTTGTTCCAGAGAGATGCACAAACAATCACACCAGAAGCGCTTGAGAATGTAAAAGCGGCTTTGGCTAGTAGCGAAACCGAACACAAAGCCGAAACTAAGAAGAGAGCCATTCCTCGTAAAGCTGCTGGACAGTCTTGGGAGGATCCCACGCTTTCAGAGTGGCCAGAAAGTAAGCACTGCTCTTCTTCTTCTTTCCCTTGAGTTCTCTGACTCTTCTTTTTGTTAGAATGGATTTCTTACAACTCTCTGTTCCACATTTGCCAGATGACTATCGCCTCTTTTGTGGTGATCTTGGGAATGAAGTGAATGATGATGTTCTTTCCAAGGCATTTGCTCGATTCACTACCTTCAATATGGCCAAGGTAAGTGTGCATATCTCTCTTCCCTTTCGGGTTTCTGTGATGAATTCTTTTTTTTGGTTTCGTATGAACATCCACCATAAAGACTCTTATCTACCATACTATGACAGGTTATCAGAGATAAGCGGACTGGTAAAACCAAGGGTTATGGGTTTGTGAGTTTCTCAAATCCTGCGGATCTAGCTGCAGCCCTAAAAGAAATGAATGGTAAGCATCTGGTTTTAGTATCTGTATGAATGCGTTGCTTCATCTTGAACTTGTTGTATGATTCTGTTTCAGAATCACTGCCATTGAACATTCTTTTAAGTCCATTGATTCTTATGAATACACAGGCAAGTATGTTGGGAACCGTCCGATAAAACTAAGAAAGAGCAGCTGGAAAGAGAGAACAGACCAGGAGGCTGCAGAAAGACAAAAGGCAAGTGTTTTTGGTAATTAAATTTGCAAAATAAACAATTTTTTTGATGAGTAACTATATGATGGTTTTCTGTAATGGTAAATGCAGCATCACAGCAATAAGAAGCAAAAGACAGTGAAGAAGAGCATACTACACAAGTGATAATTCCCATCGAATTCTGAGGGAATAATTGTATTTCTACTCTTTTTGTTTGTTTGTTTTGTTTTCCCTTTAATATTAACAACTTAAGTTAATTAATTGACTGCTCTTTTATGAAGAATTGGGAAACGAGTCTATGCGAATTTATTAGAAGTAATGAAAAAAGAAACAATGTCTAACTTAATTTGTTTTGTTTCTAAGTTTTGACTTATTCCTGAGAAAAACAATGGAGTGTGAGGAATAATTGTTAACTTTCAGATCGACATGTTTATTATGATGCTCTATATATAAGTTATGAAATAGAAATTTAGATGCGGATCAAAATATATGCATTAGGTGGATTGTGATTCTGCAGGCACCATAAGAGAGGTACGAAAAAAAGCCAGGTAAATCACCATTCTTGTAAGTTGTAATGAACCAACGAGTTTTGAGTTCGATGCAGAGTACTATCTTACAATTTTTAACGTAAGGATTCACTTTCTCTAAAGAATGATGCATCATGCTTATAAATATGTTTTTATATGCAAGTACGAAAACTGTTTAACTAGGTTAGTAATACGAATCACATATCTCAAAAACACTGATAAGTATAAAACCCTACACTACAGCACCAAGTCAAAGCTTACAAAGACGACTAGGGAAAGCTCTATATCTCCAGCGCTGAGAAGTCATTCGGTGCTCCTCACTAGGCAAACCCTTTGCTGCAAGTTACTTGTAATGGAAGTAAATGATATTAGGTCAAACTTTTCATTTTTTAATAAATTGTTCTTTTTTATTCAGTCTCCTTTACAATATTGACTGATCTGTCTTTGTTTCTTGAATCAGACAATCGAAGATAATGTTTCTGCTACTATGTCTACTCCTAAGTGTAGGAGCTGTAACCCCCGCAGCCCCCATTCGTGTGTTGACGATCCAGGTCGGGAAAGAAAAAATTGATTTGACTTTATTATATTAACATACTATATTTTGTATATACCGTTCCTAAATCCTTTCAAATACTTTGAGACCGGTCATTCTCTTAGCTGTAGGAGTCTTCTCTTCCATCTTATATTGGTCATATTTTAGTTTTATTTTTGCTTTTTATTTGCTTTTTATTTTAGAAAAAAACAAAATTTAATTTGTTTCCTTTTATTTAATTATATAGAATTTACATTTGTCAAATATGATTGACTAACAACACATATCAGAGGATTGTGTGGATGCAATTGCCAAATTTGCAAAAGATTACATGCATGCAATTGCCAAATTTGCAAAAGACTACATACATATTGATAATATAGACCATCAGATTCTATGTTCTAATTTCATCAATACTGTTTTCTCAGAATTAGATTCATAGTGGGTCGTCAGAATTAGGTTGGTAGCTTAAATTCTTATCAGGAGTGCCTTTGTACAATCATGGAAATTTAATGGAAGGAAAAAAAAACTACATATAGCAAGTCCAATGGGGGACCTAATAAGTAAAGGATTTGGCGTGTCACATGACACATCTTAAATCTTAAAAAATTAGTAGCTCTTTTGGTAAAAACCGTGCATTGAGTCTCCAAATACCAGGATTCAAGTTTTTTTCCATTATAAATAGTTTGTTTTTGTTGATTAATATTTTAACCCTTTTTAAAATATTTTATGGGTCCGTCATAAAAAGACGAAGGTCAGCTTTTTGAAAAACATTCTTATTTTGTTAGCGAATCTGTTTATTTTTTTGTATCTGCATTCTCTTAGTCAGTATTCACACGCACACAGTGATATGGACACATACATGCACACACAATTATATGGAGATAACTTTTATTTTCTTGGAATCTTTTTGTTATTCAACCTATACATTGAACACCAATTCGATCTTTGTATAAGGAAGGTAAAAGAGCCTTATAAAAAAGGGCGTGAAGATAATAATACTAAGAATTTTGTTTTGATCATTATAAATTTAGGACAAGCTTTGATTTATTTCCCCTTCTGAATGCAAGATTAAATCACTGCTTTTAGATGAAAAAAACTAAGCGAGATCCAAATGTTGCATTGTATAAATCCAAAATTTTGAATAACATATTTTATGGACAAATTGATGATTTTTGTTTTCTTTTTTTTAGGTAAATGTACATTAATCAAAATATATAGCCAAAACAGAAAAGAAAAATGGTTGTAACTGTTGAAAAACAAACATACCTTAATTAAAAATAATAGACATGCATGCAGTATAACAAATAACGTAATGCTTAAGTTTTTTGAAAATCTTCTTTTCCTTCCATATTCCCATATTGTACAGAGCCACTTCTGATAAGAAATTAAAGCTACCAACCTAATTCTGACGAGCCACTACGAACCTAATTCTGAGAAAACAAAATGAATGTAATTAGTAAAGAGAACATAGAATCTGACTGATCTAGATGAGTATATTTCTAATCATTTAACTAAAAAGTAGGTCATTCCTTACTAATTTCACTCATTACATGTTTAGAATGGATATCTAATATTAAGTTTGGCTCATTATACTTTTTTTTTAATAACGATACCAATTTGTTTAAGTTTTGAGACTGGCCATTCTCTAATTCATGTATTTCAATCTCTTAGCTGTAGGAGTCTTCTCTTCCATCTTACATTGGTCATTTTTTTTTTTTTTGCTTTATTTTTGCTTTTTATTTTAGAAAAAAACAAAATTTAATTTGTTTTCCATTTATTTAATTATGAAAAAATTTCCATTTGTCAAATTACATATATGATTTTACTAACAACACATATCACAATCATTTCATTTTTTTGTGAATAAGAAAAACTCATTATTATTATTTATACATATTTTTAATTAGACATGTCAAAATTTGATCTACTGATTTAACATATGTCATCATCATATTGATTAGTAAATTTTAATAAAATTTTCCTTTTCTTTTATTATGTAATTGAAAAATTCAATTCTTATTTTTTCTTTTTTCCTTCTTCTATTTAAGAAAAACTAATATTTTATTATTTATGTTTGTTTAATTAGCAAAGTTAAAATTTGATTTATGGACTTAACACATGTCACGATCATATCCCGCAAAAACTATTCTCGTCAAGATTTAACTAATGCCAAGACATCTCTCGGCAAATTCCATCCCCTTTACTATCGTTTTCCCGTCCCACTCAGGCACTCACAGTCGTCAGGTACTCGGTATTCTACATATTCATTTATTTTATTTACCATTGAAATATTTTCATATTAAACACAAGTTTTACAGTAAAACTTATTATTTAATTACCAATTCAAAACAAAATATATGATTGATACAGTATGCAGTCGTGTTTAAAGAGAATAAACAAAACATTTATGGGACAAGGGCAATACTGAACGTGTGGGATCCGATAGTCGAGTCACCCGACGACTTCAGCCTAGCTCAATTTGGCTAGCATCGGATTCATACAAAACTTCCGATATGCATACTATAGATTAAGTGTAGGATCATATTTCTAAAAACTGGTGGTTGGGTTTAGGTCTGGATGTGCCAGTTGGGTATTGGCCAGAGTCAGTTTTTACACTCTTATTAGACCATGCAACCATCGTTCATTGGGGCGGAGAAGTTTTATATAAATATAGCACCGGCATGAACACAATAACCCAAATGGGTTTAAGAAAATTTGCCAAATAAAAGTTTTAGAAGAGCTGCATATTTTTGCAACCTACAAATTGCTGAGGACAATGACACTTTACTACCAGTTCAAGGTCGGGAAAGAAAATTTTGATTTAGCTTATTATATTAACATGATAACATCTATATTTTAGAGACCTTAGCTTACTCTCCTATCTCTCAGGTTCCATTTTGTATAAACCGTTCCTAAATCCTTCCGAATACTTTGAGATTGGTCATTCTCCAATTCATGTATTTCACTCTCTTAGCTGTAGGAGTCTTCTCTTCTATCTTAGATTGGTCATATTTTTGTTTTATTTTTGCTTTATTTTTGCTTTTTATTTTAGAAAAAACAAAATTTAATTTGTTTTCGTTTTATTTAATTATTAAAGATTTGCATTTGTCAAATTACATTGACTAACAACACGTATCACAATCATTTCATTTCTTGTGAATAAGAAAAACTCATTATTATTATGACACTTAAAATTTTGACCAAAGAGAATTTATCGCACATCTTAGCTTAACAAATTAAACTCAAGATTTTATTGCATTATTTAATATAACAATGATTTGATATCAATTTCAATGCATATTTTTTTTAAAAATGAAACTGAAATAAATATCTCTAGTATGATGTATGTAAAATCGTGGCTCTGCTGAATCAGTAACCAATTAGAAGCAAAAAAAAATCGCATTTTCAAGTTTCGATAAATGGTCACATTTATTCATTTAGTGATGATTATCATTTGAAAGGAAATAAAGCTAAAAGATTTAAATTTTGATCTTTGAGATCTCCTTGGGTCTAAAATTCGATCACCTTGTCTTGAGAAACCCACGAACTTCAATGAGGAAGTTGTTGAGGTTCTTTCTAAATCTTTGGTAGTTGAGACGGTCCAAGGATGAGGATAGCTGGTTCGACGTCGTGAGCACCTGAAGAGCGTTCGCTAGCCTCGTTTTGAAGTTGGGATTCCCCTGCTTCTCAATCAGTTCGTTGCCCAATCCCTACAGGTAACACAAACTGCTAAGTCAGACATGGAAACTCGGTTTTATGTTCTCAAGAGAGAACCTAAAGACCGACCTGGTAAAGGTTTGGTTCACAGAGGATCAGAGGGAGCAAGGCATCTGCTGCTGAACTGACCAGCTCGGTACTGTAACAAGAAACCGGTGAACACACTTTTGAGTAAACCGTAAGACTTAAGTAATTTGGGCGAAAAGAGTGATGGTACCTGTAATCCTCAAAAAGAAGAAAGTGAAGTAATGTGCGGAGGAATCGGCTCAGGATTCCTTCGCGGAATACTCCATTTGGATCTGTGTGTCCAGAAGCGTGTGAACCCAAACCCGCGTTGCCAGCTTTCGACTCTTTGTAGTGATATGAGGCAAGAGCCTTTAGAGCTCTCAGGCACATCGTGACTATATCTACTTCCTAATAAGCATACCAATGAATAGAAACACTTTAACATTCTTGTAAACCAAGAATAAAAGGGATTTACTTATTATCTCTGTAAAGAAGATTTAACTTCACCTGCTGATGGAGACCAAAATCAACTGTTGTAAGTACATGGTTAAATGCATCACTGTTAAGTTGTGCGAGCGTCTCCGGGTAAACCTCGAGCATATGTGATATGAGCGAGAAATACTGCAGAATTATTTTATCGCTTTAGTGAAAGTTTTTAACAGTAAAACTACTGTGATAGGATTAGTCAATGGTAGATTCAAGGACTTACGTCGAAACAAAGCTTGGGATATTTGAGGAGTTCCAAAGTTATAAGTGGCGTGATTATATGGAGACCGAAGTACACCACCTGTCAGTTCAAAGAATTACATAAACCATTCTTGCAGAATTTCATCATAATTAACTTGATTTTACCTGGGATATATTTGTGCTTTGTGTCTCGATACTATCAGATGAAAAATCAACCTGCAAAAGGTAGTACCATTTGGTAGAAGATAAGGAATCCCAGCGAATGAGTTAAAAGTTTATATAGTGAGTGCAAAAAAAATAACGTTTACCATATCTTTTGAGCATAGATGAGAAAGTAGCTGAAGCAGAGCGCGTAAATCCTTGTACTTCTCGGTTTTCGCTTCATTAAGCAAGGTACTCGAGCGAGACAATGATATCTAAGGTGGAAAATAGCAAGTATATGCGACGTTACACAACATTTATCTTATCTGCTTTCAAGCAACGACGCTCAGTCTGAACAGAGAAGTAGGAAGAGATAGCGGACACATACTTACCTTCCCAATATTGTGTGACGAATATATTTGTAGAAGACTCATGCAGAAATTAATAACCACAGCTGTTTCATGGGCCTCTAGGAAAGATAATTGCCCATCCACCCAATCCACCACAAATTTGAGTAGTAGATAAATTACTGCAGACTAGGCAAATAAAAAAATTCTGTGGGTTTTCTAACCATAATGGATGAAAAACTAATCACATGGATTTTGAAGACAGGTAGAGTGTTGTGCACCTCGTGTTTGTAAACCTCGAGAAGACGGAGCAAAGGATTCATGACAGACAATCCCATCTCATATATTGCTCTCTGTGTCCTGGGTTCAGTGGCACTTGCTGCTCCTCGAAGCCGCTCTAACACACAACTCACCTAACATAAAAACACGAAAGAACCCTTCTGTTTATAAGGATTTCGTAATTGCAAAATCTAAAGTATTTATTCTCGTCCTCACCAGCATGATGATATCAGGTTGCTGAGCCAGATTTTTAAGGTCACTGTTATTGGACAAATCCACTAGAGATGATGTCATATGAGTCATGAGGTCCTTCACATATCTTTCCGAAAATAATAAGAAGGTTAATGGTCAGCTCAAATTTAAGGTTAAGATGTGAGCGAAGTGGGCAAAATTTGAAAACTCACTGATTTGATGCATCTGAACTTCGCATTCCATAAGCAGAAAGAACAAGCGTTTGAGCCAACGAACGCTGAACAGAAGTAACATCATTTCAAGAAACAGAATACGTGAACAAATGAGCCACAATGCAAACTTAAGGAGACTATACCTGACTAACACCATTTAGCAAGAACAATGTTTTGTCATTTGCAAAAGCATTTGCTAGGTTACGCCACGAGTCCTGAAAATTTTGCACAAAGAGTTAGTTACTAAATAAAAACAGAAATATGTTTATCAATGAACAGGCTTTTTTCCAACGGATAAATAATAAGCAGAGCGATTCCCAGTCTAACACCTGTTCTAGCAGCCATATCATCCAATGAGAAATGATTGTGGATTCTAAAACACAAGTGCGCTAAACAGTAATATAGGAGCACAACAAAGTTAAAAAATGTCATCTGTATTGGGAACAAAGCAAAATACAAAAATCAACCCCGTCCAACGTATGCCTGCCTATGGCGAGTTTCTGAACTCACCAGTGATAGAAGGTGAAAACAAATATTTCTTCGTCGAACAAGTGCATGCAGTAACTGATGACATGTTAACTCCTGCAGAGAGCGAAAAAAAAAAACAATTTCATTCTTGAAGAAATGGAAATAACCTACAGTATCATCAAAATTCACAATAAGCCCTAAAAGAAATCTTGCTATAGCTGATTGGATTCCCAGGCTTAAAGTCCTTTAGTTATCAAGATTTGTAAAGTCAAACGAAGTTCGAGATTTCTGGCATATTTTAGACCCCCTCACAAACAACTCGACTGATATCTCCATCCAACGTACCAAAAATAGTATCTGTACACAGTAAAAAGCATCGTACAAGGGTTGTCAACAACGTTTATAGAAGGACAGAAGATTCTTACCTGCAAATCTTTTTCACCAGGGTAAGACATGAGCGATGTCAAGGAGATCCGGACAATAATATCAAGAACAAACTTCCCTTGATTGTGTTCGTTGAAAAACGTAAATAAACATGCTCTGGAAGGTAGAGACTGAAGCTGGTTGCTACCCAAATTGCAATCTTCAACGAGCAATAGATATGTGAAAGACCATCTTGCAAGGAACCATATGACTGCCTACATATGTTTCTCTAATCAATAAACATAAAGAAGATACTAGACTGCAATAACTTTCTTCTATTTAATTCAATGTTTAATTACCATGATATTTTGCATGCATTTGAATCTGAGAATTCGAAACAGGTAAGAGTTTACCAAATTCAGGATTTAGTACACATTTACCTCCATTAGCCGAGGACTAAAGATGGATGATCTCATATCTGCATCCAAACATTGCTCGGCGAATTTTACAATTGAGCTACGACAAAAAAAAAAAGACAATAAAAAAAGTCATCAACTGTTCAGTGAAAGTTATGTAATTTGTATATTAGTATGCCACTAGAATCTCAAGTAAAGTTCAAGACTACCTTATAAATACCTACACGGTAGTTTTAATATCACCAGAAAACTGAAGCATATCAAATTATTTAAGTTCGCTCATCTGTTCAATCGGGAAAGGCTTGACTCAAGCTTACCTTGAGAGTATCACAACAGGGTGGTTGCCTGACTCTACAACATCCACAAAATGAGATTGCAAGGCATCAGGAACCTGGTTGTTGATAACATCATAATTACTCTCAAAAAGAATTAACAAGTAAGAAAACCAGAACTGCTACAGCCCTCGTGCAAATACTTATGAGACTGCCTCTCTACGGACTTCCATTTACTTATATTAAGAAAAAGGTAGTTTACCATTCTTCTGAAATTGATATCTGTGGTAAAACGTTTCTTATTTTATTTCAGTAGGAAAGGAGTGTGAGTGTGTGACATTTGTTTTATTGATACGTAATATCAGTAAAAACATGAAACATGAATAAAAATATGAAATGAAACCCAATCTATCATAATAGACAGGTAAAGCTAATAGGAGGAAAGTTTGTCAGCGTCTTCCTTTTTGTGATAATATCAAAGAGAGGCAGGAAAAATAAAGAATTACCAGGGCCGTCTCCCCTTCCCCTTCATCTGCAAGTACATGACCGATTATCAGCAGTAAAGAATAGACCTCTTCCAAAGTTTCAGTCGGATCATCAGTGCCCCTGCCCTAAAACAGGTAGATTCAGATGAGCAAAAGCAACCTTTCAGGACAAATTAGAAAATTTGTGGACATGTTTAAAAAATATATATAAACAAAACCGTAAGTCAGACAGTTGAAATTTATAATCAATAGCGAAAAAAGTTTTGATGCAGGTGTATAGTGATATGTTAGCTACAAAAAGTCATGGCTAAGAGAAAATACAACAAGAAGTATTGTTTAGTAGACGAAGAAATGGTCCTCTCGCTTATATTCTAAAGGATGCTCGGGCAAGAGCACCTGATGGAGGCGTGCAACACGATCAGAAAAAAGTTTTGTTAAAAACGGAATTGTAGCATCGACTGCTGCCCTCGCAATGAGTGCATAAGAGCCTAGTCTTTCATCCATGGCTGCCAGAACATGATATTAAAAGTATGAGAAAAGAATAGCACAAAATCTGCCTTCTAAGACTGGCTGAAAAATCTAGACAAAGAGAAAACATTGCATTTCTTTTGCTCACCAGATACAGAAGCCAGACAGTCAGCATCATCTTCATTAGTTGTAGCTAACGCAGATGCCACTATAGGCGTAAAATTTCAGCTCGTAAATAGATCTGGAAAAGAAATAGTACCAAACGACCAAAAATTGTAAGGTAGTGGTCAACAGTCCGGAAATCGTTACCTTTTAATTCAGATTCCGCAATCAATTGAAAGAGACTAGCTGCAGCCTGCATCCCCTCAGGTGGCAGCCACGCATTACCTCCAGAACCATCCATTGACTGACAGGAATCATCACAATCCTTAGTCATACATTGCCCTCTAGATTCTCAAACATAAAATTGTTGGCAGAGACGGTGACAGGTATTAATAAATAACCTGACGCTCACAAAGTAACCCAAAAAGAGCCAGATATGGCCACACAGTTTCATGAACACAGCCATGCATAATGTTATTGATATATGTAGCTGTGTTAAAAAAGATCTTAACCGTACTCACAGAAAGGAGAGTTGTCCAGGTATCTAGCAAGATATCGCGCGCCTCATAGCTCCAATTCTCTTGATCATTACTATTCGCCAATAATACTTTGACAACTTCACCCATTAACGTAGATAAGAGTGTAAGAGTTCCAAAGGGCCTGAAGAAACAGGAAAGAACCAAAAATCTATGAATAAGAATCGCTAAATGGCTTATAACTGCAAAAAAAAGGGACATATGTCAAAGACCTTATTGATCGCAAGAGTCGGTCAAAGATAACAGGTGTAGTAACCGTCCCGATAGACAACAATGCGCGACAACCATCAATCATCTCACTGGAATACGAAGTTGACGATACCATGTTAAAGTTGGAATATTTGACATAGAAATTAAGCAGGATTAGCTTGTTGACGAGCTGACCTTCCACTCCTTCCTTCTTCAATTTCCTTTGTAACGACATCGGGAGGATCAATCCAGGGTAACAACCCCGACAGCAGGAGGAGGAGATGCTGCTCTTGCATCTGTGCATTGTCTAGATTATTGAACAAGTCACTCACAGAGAAATATATTTTGGTAAGCAAGATATGATGGACATCCATCGTTCCTAAATTGGCGAAGCAAGCTAAATGATGAGTGAATTTGAACTTTCTATAACGTATTCAATAGAAGAGTAATTAGTAAAAGTCACAGAAGCATCGAATACTCACTGGATGGAAATATTTCCCCTGCCAAGGAGCACAAATGTACAATAAGTTTCCGAGCAGAGACTGCAACAGGACAATCTAGCCAATAGCCTTCAAGAGCAAACTTCTGCCTCAGCGACGAATATAGATTTATCAGCCATCCAACATGTGAACTTGAAAGCAAAACATCACACCACGAAGCACCAGGCTGCAATCAGCACCACTGAAGGTGAGTTTCTGAAGTCTCCATGAAAGAGTCTTAAAAGAAAACAAGTATAAACTCTGACATGCTAGCATCAACCCTTATGATATCTTTGAATTTCGACAAAAATGAAGTTCAAGCACGTGTAATAAATCTTAAGTATAACCATTAACTACCTGAACTATTACACGCTCTATCTTTCGTGATGATGCAGTATCAGGTCTAATTCCAACAGAGAATACATTAATGCTACCCCTTGTGCCACCTTTACTGTAACGAAACTCCCAGTTTAGTATCTGATGCATTAGTCGCAACGCAGCATTGCAAACCTTAACCTCAGGGACATCAGAATGTGATTCCACAATCTTGTTTGTAACACTTAAAGCAGCATCCTGTGCCCAGCTATAGAAAGTCTGCACTTGAAAACATTGGAAGTAAACAGCTCAATTCTAGTAACAGAACCCTTGGTACAGATTATTATTCTTCCAAAGACGAAAGGATAATGGGTGTCACAATATCTGGAAGCAAATGAAATCCTAAGATACCTTCAAATAGTTTTGTTCTAATGACTTGCGGCAATTTTCATGAAATTCCCTCGGAAGACCCATGGCAGTTGAAGTAGAGGGTGAGAATTCAGATACCTTGAGATACAGAAACTATGAGCACAAATATGGTATACATTTAACGCCAGGAAAAAAATATATAAACAGATCATTACCAATGATTCAAGAAAATTAATGCCGATGAACTGCACATCTAAGCCTCGAGAACCAAGAATGGCTTGGTTGATCTGTAAACAGCAATTATTAAAAGCCAAAAGCAAATCAATACCATGATCCTTTTAACAAACATTAATATCAGACGATTCCGTTGTGTTTTTAAGAATAATTAGGAGCACTTCCGCAATTTTCATTTCAATGTTAAATAATTAAGTCACAACTCAAGGTATACCCTGAAGAGCATCAAACTATTGTATAACCGCCAAATTTGTAAACCCCAATACCTTTTTATTAGGGCGTGGAGAATAGAAAGACATATCTAGCTGAACTATGGAGTAAATGATCCATTACTACTTAGCCACCCCAATGATTACTAGTCAACCTACTCTATCACTCTAAATCCTTCCCCGTTCATATCTTTTAAGGTTTGGAAGTACGATTTCTATCAAATAAACTATCGTGTGTATAATTCCGGATAGACAAATCGAACGATATGTGCAGCTGATTCTAATCAAACTGTAAAACACAGAACTAAAAAGAGAGTCTGAAAAATTGCAATACAGTGTAGATACCTGGTAGAAAAAGACTTCCTTCTCGGCTGGAGTAAAATCAAGCCTATAAGAGTTATTCATTCAGATTAGAAGTTTCCTTAGATGAACTTAGCAAGCAAAAAAAAGGGTAATTTGTCTAGATTTCTTTGCACTACTTAATTAATTCAGAAGCTATCAGTCATAAGTGTGAGTGACCAACAGCATCATTTTCATGAATCCTCTCATATGCATCAAATCTGAAGTTACAGCCACACTTCCAGCATCTAAAAAGCATGCTTTATAATTTTGAATACCAGAAGCAGTCCAGCTTACCAGCCTCTTTTCAAGAGCTGCGCAGCCACAGAAGACACTTTTGAAAACACATAACTATCTGATGAATTAGCATGCTGCATGACGTAGCCAAGACAGAAGCTGCAGAAAGAATTAGCCATTTCTTATTTTTATGAGTCATAAGCATTCATCCCCCAGATAACATAAAAAGAAAAAAAGAGAGAGAAAGATACCTGATCAAACCCCCTTTATCCTCAGTGGCAAGAAAACTCCATTCCCTGATAGCTGCTTCTTTAATAGCTGCAGCAGCTTGAAACCTAGCAACTGCTACCTGAGAATTTTCTGGAAGTATAAAAACACTATGAGTAACTCCAAGTTCACCTGGGCAGTCGGGTTCCGAATTCAGAAGAGTAAATTACCAAGAATGAATCTGCACGCCTTATAAGGCTGTGGGGACTGGTGAAGAGACAATATGGTAGCTTCAGCAGCAGCCGGATTAGTATTTATCTGATGAGAAGCAAGGTAAACAAAAAAAAACGTCTCGGTCAAGTAGAATACACAATCACGTACAAGTATGAAGCCATCTTGTTTCAGAAATGCTTAAGAGTCTAGGACAACCCTCCCTCTTATTTAGAAAGTAAAAAAGGTTCAGTGAGGCATTTCAGTCTCTACAGCGAGTAAAGAGATTAACAAACAACATCGAAATTTCTGAAGAAGAAAACTCATAAATCAACTTCCAGTGACTTCAACTTGAAGCCAAACAGAAAACGAGGAGTTCGTAAATGCAAAGCACACGCACACATCTACAGCTTCCTACTCCGATTTATTAGGAAACAAGGATCAAGCAGGAGACAAGGGATGGAGCGAGCCACTTGTTTAAGCGTAAGTATAAATGAAGAAGCAAAACCTGAATGTAAGAGCAAGCAAGTTCAATCGCGCGCATGGTAGATTGGAGCTGAGCCAAATCCCCAGCCCCACCGCTTCCAGTAGAAAACCCTAACATCCTCTCTAATCAGATTCCGGTAACCGGAAAATCTGACAAGTCTCCTTGCTTTCCAGGTAAAAAGATAACAATAACAATCTGGTCTGTTCAATTGGAAAGCGATAAGAGTGTGAAGAAGAGAAAAGAAAAGAAAAGAAAAAGAGAAGAGTGTAAAGCGGAAAAATCGATCGGAGAAGGAAAATGGCGGCGTGGAGAAGAGTGAATAGCGGAGAAAATGATCGATGGCGAGAGTGCTGAGGGAGAGGGAGATGGAAACGGTGTTTTTACAAGGAGGGCGTGTCGCGGCTGCCTTATTCACAACTTCCAAACTGGACATGAACTTCCACAGTATTTACGGGAATATCCTTATCATGTTAAAGACCCGAGTGAATTAACCGGACCGGCTGGTTCAATTGGTTTAATCGCAGCGAAGCACGCCAGTTGGTCTGGTCTATATAAGAATCGAGGAATTGGATTGAACCGTTAGCCTAAAAAAATGATCAAGTTCTTATTATCGACATCATGTTTTATTTATTGGTACTTACAAAACAATATATCGGAGGAAGAAAGATAAAATTTAAAATAAAAAAAGATTGAGACTGAGAAGATATACGAGACCAAACAAAACAATATGTCGCGTTTTTGGAAACGCCTCAAAAGTCCCTTCATAAAAGCGTTTGAGCTGTCTTTAGTATTTACTGTTCGGGAGACAACATCGTCGTGGTCCTCGTGGAGCATCAACGATATCATAAGATCAACATAAAGGTTTGCACTCAGAATAGAGGAAATATATATCTATGGTGTCGAGTCTTCTAATGATGGCATCGTTGCTTATAGAATGACCATGTTGTTAAATAAGCAACATGATCAACATGGCCAGTGCTCAGGAAGTCAGGAGATAATCAGTACGTAATGTATTAACGTCGTCGAGTCTTGTTCTCGTTGCTCTGAGTTGCTCGCCTCGAGAAGGATGATTCGGTAGCGAGATCGGTCAAAGAAAAGGTTTGATATCTGAATAATCTATGCTTTAACTCAAATCTTGGTTACTCGTGCAATGCGAAGTTTATTAACTACTGATCATGCTCGTAATAATAAAAAACAATCAAAGTCTTCTCTAAACTGGCTACCGTATAAGTGGCTACGATATTTTTTAGACCTTAGAATCGATATACATATATCATAATATGGATGATATCTTTAGCATATATTACTCAATCATATATAATTAGTACATATGTTTGACAAAGGACAAAAATGAAATAAAATATAATTACTACATAAAGCCGGAATGTTGAAAAGATTATTCTCCACCAAACTTGACATGGAATAACATGTGGAACATATCGGCAAAAATTGTACACACCAACTCCCTGTTCTTGTTTTATTATGGAAAGTTTAAGATAAACGTGTACGCATTAATAGTGGCTGAATGTAGAATGAATCATCTTTACTGTAAACAAATATATATTTTTTTTAATGAACCATTTGTTAAATTTTCAAATGATCAAATAGTCTCTTCAGTCTTCACAAATTCAAAAATATACTGTATTTTGGATACTTATCGATGAAATATGAAATATCTGAATTCCTAACTAATTTACTAGTTTGAGAATTAGAAGAAACGCATGCCCCAAATCAAGCTAGTTTGTAAACCAAGGTGATAGGGGATTTAACCAGGAATAATAATTGATAAAGGCTTGTTAGAGGACACAAGCGGCAATTTGAATAAAGGCAAAACCCTAGTCTTTGATCGGAGGTCTAGTTACAGACTGGTCGTACGATTAAGACCTTGTATAGCCATTGCCAAATTTCAATAGAAATTGATAAAAAATAATTTGAAGGGGCCAATCGAATAACAAGGAGAAAAGTCATGGCAGATTCCTAAATTATATAAAATTCATTTTTTTTATGTAAAGTCGCCCTCAAACTCTATTGACTTAACTCTCTCGTCGACGACATAGAAGAACCTCTTACTGCAAGTCTGCAACTAGAGAGAGAGAGAGAGAACGAAAAAAAGAGGGAGAGAGAAAAAGATGAAGGTGGTGGCTTTAGTCAGTGGCGGCAAAGATAGCTGCTATGTTATGATGAAGTGTATTCAGTACGGTCACGAGGTACGTCTTCTTCTCTTACTTGTTGTTAACAGTTTCCCTGAAATTGCCTCAAACAAGTTTCTTTTTTTCGTTTGTCCTTTTGCTTTATGAACTTAAATCTCCTTCGGGGTTTGCTTATTTGTGTTTCCACAGATCGTGGCATTGGCGAATTTGTTACCGGTTGATGATTCGGTCGATGAGCTGGACAGCTACATGTATCAAACTGTAAGACTCTCTGCTTCATCTTTTGTCTTTCCTGGTTCGATATATGTTCCATTATTGCGAGGGAAAACCGGATACTTGAATTGAATTTTGAACAAGGGTTTAAGAAAGATTGGGTTTTTGTTATCTCATATACAGGTGTTTATACGAATCTGGTCATTTGTATCATGATTTGGGAATTTGTAATTCTGACTTCTTTGATTGAATGTCCCTTCTTCAGGTAGGCCACCAGATTATTGTGAGCTATGCAGAGTGCATGAATGTGCCATTGTTCAGAAGGAGAATCCGAGGTTCTTCGAGGTGAAAATCGTTAGGCTTTTGCTTGAGATTCTAATCCTTTTTTTTTGTGTTAGTTGGAGATTTCGTCATAAGGATTATTCTGAGGATTTATGTTTGCAGGCATCAGAAACTTAGCTACCAAATGACTCCAGATGATGAAGTGGAAGATATGTTTGTGTTGCTAAGTGAAGTGAAGAGACAGATACCTTCCATCACGGCAGTATCGTCTGGTGCCATTGCATCAGACTACCAACGTCTGCGGGTGGAAAGTATTTGTTCAAGGTTAGGTCTTGTTTCTTTGGCGTTTTTGTGGAAACAGGATCAGACATTGCTTCTTCAGGAAATGGTAAACTGTTTCAGGAAATAAGAAACCGAAGTCTCAAGCCTTCTTTTTTTTTTTAATCTCTCATGTTTCTCTTTATGAATTTGTCTTCTTTAATTCGTTTCTCGTTTATTTGCAGATATCAAATGGGATAAAAGCTATCCTAGTCAAGGTTATAAGGATTACTATTATATTTTCCTGCTTCTGTTAACATCGACATCTTCTTAGAATTATGGTTTCCTTCATGTTAACAGGTGGCGGCAATAGGGTTGGATCCCTCGAAACATTTAGGGAAAGACTTAGCCTTCATGGAACCATATCTTTTGAAGTTGAAAGAGTATGCCTAAGCTCTCTTTTAACGCTTCACTAAGAGTATTATCTAGTTGTGTTACATTGACTTTGTGGCTTCTGAATGTATCTTTACTTAGGTTATATGGAAGTAATGTTTGCGGCGAGGGAGGAGAATATGAGACACTGACTCTCGATTGCCCGCTTTTCACCGTATGTATTCATTGCAATCTTAACAATTTTGAGTTCATTGTTTTATCACATCTATTTGTAGTTTGACAATTTTTGTTTTCTTAGAATGCGAGAATCGTGCTTGATGAATTTCAAGTTGTGCTACACTCTCCAGATTCTATTGCACCTGTTGGAGTTCTTCATCCAACGACCTTCCATCTCGAAAAGAAGGGGAATCCAGACTCTAATTCCCTTGAGGAAGAGCCAGGTTTAGTGTTTGAGGTACAAGGAGATGGCCCTTACACACCAGAATCGACTCGCCAACGAGATAATGGAATCGTTGATGTAGCTGAACATACAAGAAATAGAGTTAACTTATCAAAGACCGGTAAAGAAAACACATTCTCCATTTGCTGCTGGCTGGAAGATTCTAGTGAATCTTCAACAGGTAACTCCAAAAACAGACTAAATCTTCAAGATGCCGTCGCATGTGTACTTGATATTTGCTTTGTACTCTTTGGAACAGGTCTGAAACAAGATCTTGAGACTGTTCTTACAGAAATTGAGTCGCAGCTTTTGAAACATGGATTTAACTGGCAGAATGTCTTGTACATTCATCTCTATATCTCTGATATGAGTGAATTTGCTGTGGCAAATGAGACATATGTGAAATTTATTACACAAGAGAAGTGCCCTTTCGGTGTTCCTTCACGAAGTACAATAGAACTTCCTTTGGCACAAGCGGGTCTGGGAAAAGCTTACGTTGAGGTTTTAGTCGCAGATGACCACAGCAAAAAGGTTCTCCATGTACAAAGTATCTCTTCCTGGGCGCCTAGCTGCATCGGACCTTATAGTCAGGTGAAAATACTTCCTCTTCGACTTCTAAATAAAGTTTTAAGTTTTTTTTATCAGCGAACTTAATTACTTCAATAATTTACTTCAGGCCACTTTGCACATGAGTGTTCTTCACATGGCTGGACAATTAGGGCTTGACCCTCCCACGATGAATCTTCGAAACGAAGGCGCAATTGCGGAGCTGGATCAAGCATTGACGAACAGTGAGGCAATAGCAGAGTCTTTTAGATGCTCAATCTCTTCATCAGCTATTCTCTTTGTGGTATTCTGTTCAGCACGCACAACGCAATCAGAGAGGAACCAACTTCATGAAAAGTTTGTTTCTTTCTTGAATTTGGCAAAGTCTTCTCGGAGGGTATCGAATGTCCTCGATCCTATTTTCCTTTACATCCTTGTCCCCGACCTACCCAAAAGGTATTAAACACTGCAGAGATCTAATATTACTCTGGTCTGTGAATTTTCGGATTTTTGAACTGTTGTTCTGCAGGGCTCTTGTTGAAGTAAAACCTGTCTTATACGTCGAAGAAGATTCAGAGACCGACGATGAAAGCAGACAAGATCAATTGGGTGAAGGAGACTACAGTTGCTGGGGATATAAGCCAGAGAAATGGCACCAAGATTGTGTGCAGAAACGAGTTGTTGATGGGAAAATATGTGTGACCGTTCTCTCTATCTCGGCCGAACTGATGAGGAAGCTTCATGAACCTTCCGGAGAAGAAGAAGAACAACAGCTGGAGGGAGTATCGAGATTCTGTGTATATCTTCTCAACAAAAACTTGTCTGAAAATTCATTCTCTTGGCAAGACACGACGGTGAGAATGAGATTCTTGAACACTATGTCAAACTTTCATTCAAAGCTTTGCTTATATCTTATATTTGTTGATGCAGAGCTTAAGAATACACTTCTCTACAAGTCTCGGTGTGTCCGTAGAGAGATTATCCGACATTTTTAAAACCGCGTTCAAAGAGCTTAGCGAGATAAGTCATGGAGTCAGAGTCGGCGGCTTGAAAGAACCTATAGTCAATCTCGTCCCGGTCCTTGGAGCTGGAAACACTTCTGCTTCGCTCGAGAACATAATCACTTGCGAACTATTCTCCCTAAGATCGTAAGTTTCTTTATCTCACAAGGAACACAAAGCTTTAGTTTTCTTGATCTTTAATCTGGCTCTCCTCTTCAATGGGTTTCCACTCATCGCCTTACCTGCCGTTTGTCTGCAATGGGGAGCCACTTGAACGGCAGAATGTTTTGGGCAGACAATTTTGTTTCTTTGGAATTCTCGTTTCATTTGCGGAAGAACAACACGTAGTTGTTTGTATGACAAATGAAAACGCCACGATGTTTGTATTGTTTGGAATGGTAGGTGCAGACTGCAAAGGCTGTTTAACCCAATCCAAAAGAAAGAGAAAAAAAACAATTGTTACTGAATAGTCTGATGTTATTGGTTAATACATTATAGAACATAATGTAGGACTATCATTTACCGCCAATAATGTGACATGTTATAAGCAAAGAATGTGACATGTTATAGAATAATAATAGACACGACAATATAAATCTCATAAAGATCTTAAAATCCTCGAGGCAGAGACAAAATAAAATAAAAAAGACAAATTAGTCTCTTTCAGGAAGAGTACAAAATGTCAAATATTTCTTGTGGTCTCGTTTTGGGTTTGTTAGGAGAGATGGTAATTTATTTTCACCTAAGAACTGCCGTTAAAGAAAAGCAATAAGAGTGGTCTCGCATTTGATGTCATATAATTAGTTACTTTATATGGCTGCGAGTAAGATATTTGTACTTTCATTTACATGCGAAACTGGTCTTCATCCACTTAACATATATGCCATCTTGTCGGAATTTGTTGCTATGGAATTTATGATTTGTGTAAGGCATATTTTGCTTCTAGTTTGTATATAGATCCCTTCTGAAAATGGGTATAGAGAGAACAAAACAAAGCAGTATAAAATAAAAATACCCAACAAGATGCCTTGGGGGAAACATTGCGTTGTGGTATGTGGGGACAATTTGCTGCCACAACAAAAATGCTGAAGAAGAAAATGAAAATGATTTGATCCACTCCAATGGTCCAAAAAAGTAGTAACAATCATAATATTTTTATCAGTTAAAAGATTCGTTCAAGACTTCATTTCACACCCTCAAGTCTTGACCTTGAGCACCGTAATTTTGAGTCTATCTTAATACTAGTGAAGAAAACAAGGACGCTCATATCGGTAAATGCAAAGCATCATATGGTTGATTCTGTGAATCCTTTTTTTTTTGTTTTTTCTGTCACACATACATACTTATTATTGGAGCTAAAAAGTTGGGCTCTAAGGACGTTGCATTGCTCGTCTTCCAAAGTAAGCCGACAAGGGTTTGGGCTTGGTTGAAAGTAGGCCTTTGCCTTCGTTGATTTGAGGTCGACGGTGATTATCTTATCGGGATTGACCGAGTTACTCAGTGGCAGAGATTGCAAAACTCCGAATAAACGGAGGACATTAACGTCACTATATAGAATCCAAAGTGGAAAGTCCCAACCTGGTAATTCAGACGTAAAGCGAAGCCAAAAAAAATTAAAAATTAAATAAATGGTATTTTATTTTGTTTTTTCTCTGTAGTACCAAATAAATGGTCGAGACCAGAAAATTCGACTAGAGAGAGAGAGATCTGAGTATAGTGGCATTAATAATGGCGTAAGTACGAACCTAGCCGTTAGATCGTCTCAATCGTGAGAACAAAAATCATCGTTTACCGTCCGATTCTATCTCCTTCCTTTGCTGCTTCGTTCCCTGTGACTTTTGAGGTTCCCGGGTCGGCTCCTCGGATCTTTCTCAATAATATTTGTTCCCTTCTGGTGAACTTTCTTCTTCCTGCTGTTTGGGTTTAGGAAGAAAATCGAAAGTGAATTGGAACATAAAGGGGAAAGTGAAAGGCTTATGTTTTGTTTGTAAAGGCTTCTACTTTTTTAATGAACAGCTTATAGCAGCAGCTCCTCAGGTGCTTTTGCTTTTCGTGTGTTGGAATTTGGGTTTTCCTTTTAGTTCGGAGGAAAAGTTCCAATTTTTATCTGTTCGTTTCCAATTGAATTAATGGGTTCAAGATTTTGAGTTATGGTTAGGAGCTCATACGTGTGAGGTTCTAGGGTTTTGTCTGTGATTCCTCTTCTCTTAGGTTGAGAACAAATATCAGGAGGACGAGTAAAGCAGAAAGCTTCTTCTTTTTTTTGGGAGATTAGTGAGTTGTGGAGAATATGGAAGATTACTCCAAGTATACTCATAGTCCTGCTCATCTAGCGGTTGTGCTTCGTGATCATGCGGCTCTTAGGCGAATCGTAATGGAACTTCCTCGGTTAGATAAGGCTGGTGAAGTGACTACAGAGGCAGAGTCGATAGAGTCTGAAGTTCGTGCTGATTCTGTCTCAGCTGTAATCGACTGTCGTGATGTTCCTGGTCGTGAAACTCCATTGCATCTCGCTGTCCGTCTTCGAGACCCAGTCTCCGCTGAGATTTTGATGTCTGCTGGTGCGGATTGGAGTCTACAGAACGAGAATGGTTGGAGTGCGTTACAAGAAGCGGTCTGCACTAGAGAAGAGGCTATCGCTATGATAATTGCTCGCCACTACCAGCCTCTTGCTTGGGATAAATGGTGTAGGAGACTTCCTCGGATCATTGCATCGGCGTCTCGAATCAGAGACTTCTACATGGAGATCACTTTTCACTTCGAGAGCTCTGTGATTCCGTTTATTGGCCGTATCGCTCCTTCAGATACGTACCGGATTTGGAAACGCGGATCGAACCTCCGCGCTGATATGACTCTTGCTGGTTTCGATGGGTTCAAAATCCAACGGTCTGATCAAACGTTTCTGTTTCTCGGAGATGGTTACTCGTCTGAAGATGGGAAAATGTCGCTGTCTCCTGGCTCCTTGATTGTTCTTTCCCATAAGGAAAAAGAAATGACTAATGCTTTGGAAGGAGCTGGTGCGCAACCGACAGATGCAGAGGTTGCTCATGAAGTGGCTTTGATGTCTCAGACTAATATGTATAGACCTGGAATCGATGTAACTCAAGCTGAGCTGGTTTCTCATTTGAATTGGAGGCGGCAAGAGAGAACTGAGATGGTCGGGAGCTGGAAAGCCAAAGTTTACGATATGCTTCATGTGATGATGAGCGTGAAATCAAGAAGGGTTCCAGGCGCAATGACTGATGAAGAGCTCTTTGCTGCTGATGAAGATCGAACTGCGACATTAACTGGTGCTGAGAATGATGGCTTCGAAGACGTTTTAACGCCTGAGGAAAGGCTTCAACTGAATTCCGCGATTCGGAATGGAAACTCTGATGCTATTGACGATGAAGAGAACGAGGTTACCGATCTCCATGAAAACGGAGCTCTCAAAGAGAAGAAGAGCTGGTTTGGTCGGAATAAGAAAGGCTTAAATACTGAAGATGTAAAGCTCAAGAAAGGCTCAAAATCTGGGCCAGAAGATGGGAATCAAAAAGGGAAAAGCCAGAGATCTTCGATAGTATCTGATCATTCAAATGAGGATCTTGGAGACACCAAGAAAGAGAAGGAGAAGAAGAAAAAGAAGAAAGGCGTTTCTGGAGACGAGGTTAAGCGCGAGAGTGAATACAAGAAAGGATTAAGACCGGTCTTGTGGTTAACACCGGACTTTCCTCTTACAACAGAAGAGCTATTACCACTCCTGGACATATTAGCTAACAAGGTTAAAGCCATTAGGAGACTCAGAGAGCTTCTCACAACCAAACTTCCAGTGGGCACATTCCCTGTAAAGGTATAATATTTTTTAACTCGTAAGTTGTCTGTTACTGATGATATGGTTAAATCATTTTATGCTTATGGGTAATTTATATGCAGCTCGCCATTCCCATTATTCCGACTGTTCGAGTTGTTGTTACATTCACAAAATTTGAAGAGCTTCAAGCAGCTGAGGAGGAGTTCTCAACGCCTCCTTCTAGTCCGGTATTTCATGATGCAAAGTCTTCTACTTCAGAGAGCTCATCACCGTCATGGATTTCATGGATGAGAGGTGGCAAGTCAAGTGACAACGATAGCAACCGTTACAAAGACGAGGTTGACCCTTTCTTGATACCGTCAGATTACACATGGGTCGATTCAGCTGAGAAGAAACGTCGAATGAAAGCTAAGAAAGCTAAGAGCAGGAGGAAGAAACAGGCGGCTACAAAAGCCGCTGCTGCTAGTGACTCAAGTACCCGTTCAAATCAAGAAGTGGAAGAATGATGAGTCCGGACTAACCAAACCCTTCTTGTCGCCCCGTCTATTGCTTTCATCAGGATTGCTTTGGTCGGATTCAGAGATGTTCACTTTTTGAGCCATCATTGAGGCCTTGAGAAAAGGCTTTTGGTAGTGTTCTTGTTTATTGCTCCTGTAATGTCACCTTATTTCTGAAATTCTTTAACAAAACATCTTTGGTCTTCTTACTTGATGATTAATCTTCGTGTTTGTCGTTGAACGAACCCCTAGACCAGCCATAAATCCATTTCCGAATCGGAATGACCCGGTGTTAGTGGGAAGTTACTAAAATTTCAAGCTTTACGTTTGTAGTTTTCGGTTAAGGAGCAACTGATTTCAAGAGTAGCCGTGGAACATGAACTCCAATACTCCATTTTCTTTAATGTTAAACAATAAACAATCAGTATAACTTTTTTTTCTATTCTATCCGGTCTATCATTGTCATCACTATTTGTGCAATATACAATTCCCTTTCGAAGGTGAAACTAAGAAGGAAAAGAAAAAGATGTGTCTGCTTTCTTCGTCTTCATCAAATTCAGCTTTGGTTAGGAGTAACACAGCTTTCTTGCAATACAAGATGCACTTCATCCTAAACTTGATGAACTCTACAAGAAAGCTTATCCATTTATATAAATATATATATAGACCAATTGAGGAATTAGGGGTCTCACTTGGCTGTCTTTTAGCACTTCCGGCTCAGACTCTGTTTGCACCATTCTCCAAACAAAGATTGAGAGCAAAGCTCTTACTATTCGGCTTAAAACCGTTGAAATAAATTATGTGTCGTGAAACAGCCTCCTAATCTGATCTACGCTGGCCGGAATCAATGTCACCGGACATCGCTTGTACTGTTTACCACGACAGAAGACCAACATAAGCTTTTATATTGAGGGGGTGGTTATTGGTAATAGAGAGAAACGATTTGGAGAACTCACCTTGGAAACATACTTAAAGACGCAAGCATAGCAGAAAACAAATCCAGAGACTGTGACAACTGAAGGGTTTGCACGTTTTTGCAAGCATAACGCGCAGAGGGAACTATCAGGAGGTAGAGGGATACCTTCTTTGGCCACCTGTTAGAGAAAGCCAAAAAACCATTCACAAATTTGGTTGAGCGAAAGGATGTCTACATTAGTTTCAGATATCGCTACCTTTGGGGCTGGAGGAGGTGGAGGTGGAGGGTACACGGTTGGAGCTGTCAATCTCTCTTCAGCTGATTGATACCACCATTCCATCATCTACAAAACCAAAGCAAATGAAAACGGAGCCAGAGGTTTATGATCAAATAACATATGCATGCGATGAAAAATCTAGCGAGAACAACGACGCCAAAAGTGTAGCAATTAGCTTTGCGGCTTTAGCTATATAGCATACAAAACCCAGTCTAATGTAATTTAAGCTCAGGGCCTTCATTCCGTAAGGAAATCTCAATACTCTGGGAGGTCTCAATATATATACTTACTTTAAAGATAAAAACTGCTGCAATTAAACCGGTTTGGGCGTAGTCAAGCACCGCGTATGAACAGCTAAGAAGAGCCCCTTGCACTGTCTAATTCAATATTCAAAACAGTGTGTCAGACGTTGTATCATTATGTGAGCAGTAGTAGGAATTAGACTATCTCATTCCTTAGATTACAGGAAGTTCAAGAAAACTGAAATCTTACTTTTAACCATGGAGGACCACGAAGTCTCTCACGCTCATGGTTCCTTATCTTTGAAATTCTTGAAGATGTATCCATCTATCTTGGCATCAAGAGAGTAAAAGAGCAAGACAAAAAGTGTGTTAGACATAACACATGTGAATTTACAACTCAAAGAGTTCTTTTACAGGTCCACCGAGGATGGTATAACTTCTAGCAGAAAGATATCTAGAAACGTCGAAAAGTCAACAAAGGTCAAGCTCCTGATTCTATGAGGCCTAGAGTACAACATCTTAGAATAGACATGACAGTATTTTCATTTCTTACAATGTGCTTAAACCTCGAATAGGGACAAGCCAGCCAAGAATAGTGGTGAGGAGAAATTTCAAGAGAAAAGGAAGAAAGGGATACCAGTTCTTGCCCTGTAGCTCGACAAACTTGAATCCCGAGAGCTTGAAGCCCGAGAGAATAAAATCCAGTAGCGTCCAGTAGATATAAGAGCTGGTAAGTGAAGGATAATCCTGCACAGCAAAGCCCAGATCAGCCTAGATCATCCCAGATAAGTTAACTACATAAAGATGCACGAGATCCGATCCTCAAATCATATTAAAGCAAAATCCATGCATAAAAGTACATCACTCAGGATTCCATCCAGACATGGACTAATAGCATGGATTGAGATTTCAATTTAGAAAATCAAGATTGGCATGAAGCTCAACAAGGTAAACTAAGAACTGCTCCTAACTATTATTAAGAATCATCAGCTAATCTACAGTCAGAAACATCCGTGCTCTACATAAATCCATAATTACCTTCACTGGATGCATGTATCCAAGGATAGCACACAGCTATAAACTTTTTAATTTTCGTAGCTAATTGTACTCGAACAGAAAGCTCTTCATTCCCACTGGTGTCTCTTGAATCAATTGGTTCCTCCCCTGTGAAGAAGTCAGCTTCGTCAAACCCTTGACCCTCAGTTCCCCATAAACTTTCCCGGAGCCTAGCCTCCCTTTCCTTGTTATATATCGCATGCAACTTTGATTTGAAATACGGTAACACAACCTACAAGAGACACTTATCAGACGGCAGCACCAAGCTTAAAGGCACAAGCTTTATGCTTTTAACAGAACACAAATAAATGCATTTAGGATGAAGACAGTACCAGAAACACAACAGAAAGGATTCTCTGGCGTTTCTCTAAACCGGAATGTTGAACTTCTTCACCGGAATCTTTCCTGGCAGTGTCTTTCCTCAATCTCAATGTCACTGATTTCCTCCTCAAACCATACAATGATTCAGCAAACGAAGCATCTGAAACAATTCATAAGAAAAAACTTAAACTTTATAAACAGAGATGCCTATACACAGTCACAACCCTCCCTGCCAATTTTTTTCCCAGAATCTACCTGTGGTTCGCAAGCTATGCCCTTCAAGAATAAGCATCAGAGCAGCAAAGAATTCATCTTCGTAGTCTAAGATTTTATGAAGAAACGATCGTCTCAAAGCAAAAACCTACACATCAAAAACATAAAACCCTAAGAATCACCATCGACATGTACCGAATATCAGTATAAGAAGAAGGGCATTTTCAGGTTTATTAATTTACGCCGAGGGAATATGTGAGAGCGGCGCGAAGGCTAGCTGGAAGTTGCTGAGCCGCAGCCATCTCAAAGAAGGTAGGGCGTGTCCCTTCACCTCCCACCTGGAACAGCATCTTCTTCCTCTACTCAGTGATAGTTGAAAAAGGCGAGAGCTTTTTTTGTTTTTGTTTTAATTAAACTGGTGGGATTGAGACCTTTAGCTTCTCCAGAATTGCAGAAAATTTGGGAAAGAGGATTAGATAGGCGAAGCATAAAAGACGCATTTCGAGATATGACGCCATAAACCAAGGTCTTTTGCCACGTCAGCGACATTGCAATTGCTGACTCATCAGCCGACAAGAGTCCAACTCGACAGTGATTTGTCCACGTCATCTCATCATTAGTTCTGTTACGAAACGATTTGAATCATTTCTCCATGTTGATTTTCCATTTACTAATTTAGGTCACAGTTAATAGGCTTCAAGTTTCTTAACTGACCGTGACGAAAGCAAAATCACATTTGAAAGTTGATTAGTTTTTAGATAATCATCAATTTATGGTGTGAGTTTTTCACATTAAGCAACAGAAGGAAGAGCAACGAACACGTTTTGTTTGTAGACACAATTACAACAAAACCTAACACGTTTAGTTTCAGAAGAAACGTTTCTATACAAACAGAAAAAAAAACTTGAAAACCGAGTCACTAGGTCAGTATCATAACTTCCAAGTTCCAACTTCTGCAGTCAGGATATGTCTAATCTTCTCTAACTCGTTTCCTAGGAGTCCCAGAAGCAGATCCACTTTGATCCAATGTGCTTGAACCACTCTGCAGTTTCTGAGTTATTGATGGTTGTGAATTATTTTCTTTAGGGATAACTTGTGAAAGGTTTGGTGATGGAGCTGAAGTGTCAGCTTCTGGCATTGACGATGAGCAAGAAGAAGGGCCTTTTTTCTTCTCCTGCATCTTCTGTTGTTTCTCAATCATCATCTGGAGATACCGACCTTGTTCTTCAATTTGTAACTGCAATGATCTTTGGACCTGCGTTGCATCAAGACCAACATCATCAGATAAAACCCAAAAACTAGGAATGAGAAAAAAGGACACATTTTTGTTTCATATAAGCTTCTTTTCACGCAGTTGGAATCATATACCTCAAGTTGCTCGTGAAGTCGTTTCTGAACATCCATCTGTAACCGTAGAGCTTCAGTGATTTCAATGCTCCTGAAGAAGAAGAGCAGAATCGTAAGTACGAAGAAATTTTGTACTTGTGTTTGCATAGTCTGTTCTGACGGAAGAACTGAATTTTAGCTTACGTCTTCAAGTCAAGACATTTGATATCTTCAATGGTTTTCAGATTCTTCACAGGAGGTTTTTCTGTTCAACAATGAAAGCAAATTCAGCATACAGGCTTGTTTCTTCACACGCAAGGTCATTAAGATGCCATCAAAGCTAACCAAAGGCTTTGATGAAAAGTTGAGAAGAAAGTTTAATTACTTAAATGCGTAGCTTCAGAAAATGCAGAATTAAATCCATGGAAAAATTATATATAGGAGTACCTGTATCTTCTGAAAGCTCTGGTTTATACCTTGCCGTTCTGTATTTCTGGAGACGTCAACAATATAAAGACGGTTCAGATGAGAAATAAGCCGAGCTAAAGCATAGAAACCGAAAAGAGAGATAAAAAGAACCGATTATAACCTGCAAATGGCTTTTGACATGATAAATGGTCAGCCCCGGGCTATTGATGAGCTTCAATACAGCCTTAGGTGTGGCTCCTATGGTTTGCAGATATAAGCAATAATAAGTTGTTGAGCTAAAATTGCCAGGCATGAGAAGAGAAATATTAAAAAAAGGGGGCTCACGCACGTTCACTTCCACCGAGCTGATTGATAGCTTCGACAAATGCTTCATGAAGTTCTGGTGTCCAACGCATTCGTTGCTTAGATGTCATTGAACTAGCTGCTGAGCTTTTGGCATTAAGCTGCTCCGTCGACGGATCCAACTGCTGCTGATTATTGACTACTATCTCTTGCCTAGCTATATCAGAAGACGGTGTTGGTATCTGTAACACATCATGAGAGCTTTCCTTAATAAGAATATTGAGGCCAATAATGATTAGACAAAAGAATAAGAAGAGATTCATATTAAGCTGCGGAAACGAACCTTTGAATCTTGATTGAGGACATTAGGATCACCTAGAAGCTCCGTCCAATTTGGCTCTAGACCATCATCAACAGAGATCATCTGATTGGCCCAGTCTGGCCATTCGCTTTTTGCATGGACTTCCTCGGATGAGACCATAGCTCTGCTGCTCTCTGCTTGTGGATCCGGAACAGGAAAGTCAAAGAACCCCTGGAGCTGGTCTGAAGACCAGCTCATATCTTTCTGCTCTTGAGGTTGATTAGTCAGTGGCAATGATTGTGTTTCCACGGAGACATGAGGAACGGATCGCCTGGTCTGGGAAGGATTTCTTTCATGTGCTGAAACGTACATGCCATTGCAGAATCCAGAAGAACTGCCACCAGAGACCAGAGGAAACACTTGACAGGGTACAGGGTTATTCATCAGCTCCTGTCCTGATGAGACCCACAAAGGATTAGGAAACTTTTGGTGGTGGTGGTATCTCTCTTCTACAGCTGTAGGAAGAAGAGGAAAAAACGAAGACATAGCGGTCGGAAAACCGAAGTCGCCATTAAGTGTCATAGAAGAAGATAACTAGAAATATCAGAATACTAACAAAGAAGTGTATTGGCTTAGCAAAGGAAATGAGACTCACTATCAGTCACTTATATACAGAAAATGACTCTAAAGGACATTAACAGTTGAACAAATTCCCTTGCCATAATTGATATCCTATCTTTTCAAAAAAAACACCTCTCAAGGAATATTCTTCACTTTTCGTTTTGCCTTGGATCATAAAAAAACCCTTAAGCTTTTTCTAACTACTACTGCAAGAGGAAAGATAAAATCGAACAAGCAGAATCTTATATTCTTATCCAAAACGAAACTTGTTTCAGCCATGAACCAAGGGAAGCTATCATGGAGATGACAGATGCATCAAAATCAAATTAGAAAGGGACCACAAGAAATGGAATCAAATGCAAGCAATTGGGAACGTTAGGAAAAGATAAAAGAAATATGGCTTTTGATAGACCATAGAGACGTGAGAGGAAGAGAGTCACCATGAGCACATTATCATTCATTCAATCAACTCTTACTAAATTGACACCTCAAGGAACTAGAATCTTACAGAGAACAAAATCGAAAAGAACAAAATTTTCGGTAACAAAATGGCTTTGACCATTGAATAGAAACGATTCTTAGATCATTAACAAGACAACAACATCTTTATGATTTGAACTTTCGAAGCCTCCATGAAAAATCAAATCTTTTGCTAAACAACTTTCGAAAGCAGAACATATAGTGAACCAATACGACATCAACAGGAGTCAGGAGACAATAATTGGACAGAATCAGCAAAAGTTAATCACTTTAAGCTGAGCTATAAATTCAATAAACGACCAAACGGATAACTGGTGAGTGTTCATCGTTTCCACAATCATAAAGAAAAATAAAATCAGTCTGATGATCAGCTAAATTCCTAAAGAGATACGTAACTCACCGAAAACACAAACCGCAAGTTAGTCGAAGACGAGGGAAGAAAATGCCGACAGTGAGAAAATGGATTATGGAATCTCGTCACACCAAAAAGGAAAGAAAAAGACAGAATCTTACTCGACCCAGCATTAAGCTCAGCAACACAGAATCCAATACCGAATCAGAAAAAACCAAAAGGACTTTTAGTTGAATGATTGAACTAAACGGAAAAGAATTGTCCTGTTTAAGTATTTGTCTTCTCGATTTTCCAAATAAAACTACCTTTCTCTCCTGAACTCTCTCCGAAGACGAAATTTTGAGTATTTGTTTACTCCTTCTGGGGTCTATATTACTAACCGTTGGATTTACATTCGCTTTATTTATAGCAGTTTTGTTAGAAAAAATCAACAAAGGAGATCCATGTAGAACATGGTTAATAAAAGTTCCTTGCCTTAGACGATTCCCAACGGCCGTGTTATAAAATGTTGCTGATGGGGTCCACCTGGCGTTTGTTGCTACTCTGATTGGTCGAATGTTGCTCGGTGCTTACTACGTCAAGGCACAAGTAATTAATTTAGACATTTTTTAAGTGTTTGACCTAACCTTTTCTTCGGTATTATTTATTATGTGTTACTTTTAAACGATTTTGTATAACAACAGAAAAATTATTGGGGAAATTGCTGATTTTAGACCTTTTTTTGATCTTGGATGCAAATG